>JACEIK010004771.1:904-26718 GCA_018107945.1 Datura stramonium
CACATGTTTAATGAGAGATAACATTCATGTCAGATTTCTTGATCGGTTGATTTGCATGAGTTTGCTAAGATTGAGAGTCGATTCTTGAGGTTAGGAAGTCATAACAGAGTTGTATATCATTTCATTGATTAAATCGTGCATGCTCTATTTTTAGCTTGTTATCTTAAATAATCATTATAGCCATAGATTGAATTATCTTGCTAAATTAGTTATGTGTGAGTCTTCATTTACATGAGATGTAAAAGGATTGTTTGAGGAGAACAAGGCTTTAAGTGTGGGGTAGGTGATCGTGGGAAAAATAGCATGCCCAAGTGATACTTTATAGCTTAGTTTTGCCTTGTTTATCTATTAATTTATATACATTTTTATGTGATTTTATGTAAATGTGAATATATATACACTAACCATCATGATTAGTTCTTGTTTTTGTAGGTTTACAATGAATTTGAGGAACTACTCAATGAGTTGGTGAAGTGGAGGCATGGAATCGGAAGTAGAGCGCGCATGGAATCGGAAGTAGAGCGCGAACGTCAGTAAGGAGGGTGCGCGAAACAGCCCACCTGCATGTTGGCAACGCGCCACGGTGCAGGCTGCAACTATGGCGTGCCACGGCCGTGATCGCCACGCACGAATAAGGTCCCGCTGCCAACGCGGGACAACTTCGCTGACGACTGTTTTGGTTTCCAGAAGGCCTACGCGATGCCTCCGTGTCAATCTTAAGACATGTACCTCACCACGAGTCACTTCACGACTCATGGTCTACCTGACTGGTTAGAGGACGACTCATTCTGTGATGTAGTGTAGATAATTCTATTTTCTCTATTTCAACTCCTGTGTCCGATCTTAGGGTTTTTCGGGGCATTACAATATAGTGGTTGAGCTGGGTGATCACAAGTCTGGGGCTAGTTTGGGCTGATAACCTATGGTGGCAACATAGTTTTTAAAACTCCGGGTGCACCGGAAACCCCGTCGCTAAGCAAGTACTACTCCCACTAGATAGTCCAAAACTTGACTATTAAACTGATACGAAGCTAGGTCTTGGACTAAGTTAGGAATACTTATTTGGAAGTAACTTGGAATGTTTGTAGGACCGGATAACTGAAACTGGTGTTTTAAGACTGCCGAGCCGTTATCCGAAATCGTTGTAATCGACTTAGGAACTAACTGATAACTGATACTGATGGTTTAAAGAATGGTCAAAGTTGCCATTTGGAAGCGTCGTAACCTTTCTAAAGAACTAACTGATAACTGAACTACTGAACTGAACTCCTCAAGATCTAACTATTGTCAAACCGATCAACCGACTCCTATCGAAAGATATTGAAAAATCCTAATTTTTGATTGAGACTGGACTAGCATGCAAACTGACTGCGAACTCAAATGATAGTAATAACATGAGAATTAAAGAACTAATAGAGTCAAGAAACAATAGTATCTAATCATCTATGCAAGACACAAATTCTATCGTATTTCATAGAACTAGGGCTAACAATATTTCATGAAGAGAGTAACATGCTTGATAAATAGTGAGAATTTTGCAATTATCCATAAGAATTAAAATCCATAAGAATATTCATAATCTAACTGGAAGTTGAATCTCTATTTCTAACATTCGTGGCTAATAATCGATAAGGAATTTCTAGAAGGGTTTTTTGGGGGCACAAGGGAATGACAATTCCTTTATTGAATTTCCATATACCTGGCGGAACTTCTCTTTGCACTCAGTCTGAGAGTGAGAGAAAGAATGAGAGGGATACATCGAATAACTCCTTAATTCTTTCCTAAACATGTGCAAAACGACATAGTTTAGGTTAAAAAGTGGGGAAGCTACAAAAATGCCCCTTAGATTAAAGTCTTGAAACGGCTTGATGGGGACCAATGGTCATATAGCGAGACGTTGGTTGACACACGACTCGTTGGGATTAGTTGTTGGTACCAGGATTAGAATCTGGGCTCACTAGACATTGGCAATGAAAGGAGACCATGACTCATTGGATGAACCAATGGATTGTTGGTATCTCTCCCGCCACTAGCAGGTTTCGAGAAAAACACTAGATCCCCCTAATAGACGGACACCCCAAACTTGTTGGTAGAACCCATGAGTAGTGGTAACTGCCCGTCCTTACCACTACCTTGACATGAAGGATTTGGATCTGCCACGGGTGGAAACGACAACTCATTATAGTATTAATGAGTCGTTGGTTCCATTTATTGCTTCTGGGAGATGTGTAGAGATTATGTACTAAGCAACAATGACTCTCAACATAACGACTCGTTACTTCGTAACGGGTCGTTGCATGACTCGTAGGTTCCCGAATGAAAACATGCCTAATAAACAATGACTCATACAACGGTCCATCGTGCCGATAACGACTCGCTTGTCTCGAGTCATCTTTGAGAAAAAAATTTATTTCTTTTGTTTCTTTTTCTAGTTTTTCTCATGCTAAGTTTGAATTTAGTCTAGTAAATTTTCAAGCAATATCTCTGCCTTGGGAATTTTCATCCTCGAATAAAGGCTAAAGTCGCTGAAAACTAGGAAAAGAACTACAATCCCTGCACTTAAACTATAAATTGATTTATGAAGGAATGACTAACTCCAAACCGATTTAGTCATACTGACTGAGCAGATGCAACTAAGATGCACATTGAAAACATGAATAGAGCTAATGATTGCGGAACTGAATAGAGTACTCAAGGAGAAATTTAATACCTAATGCTGAAATGAATTGGAGAGAATAAATGAGGATATTTAGCCATCATGTCTCCTTCGTCTCCCACGTGTCCCCTCAACTTGCTTCTTCCTCCACAAGACTTTTACCAAAGAAACTTTGTTGTTTCTCGTCATGAGCCTGACGGTCTAGGATATGAACTGGGACTTCTTCGTAAGTGAGACTATCCTTCACTCCCACACTAACTAGTAGCACAACTAAGGTCAGATCATCGATACACTTCTTCAATAGTGACATGGAAGACTCCGGGTGCAAAATGTTAACTCTGGAAGGTAATTCTAGCTTATAGGCCACATTACCAATTTGCTCAAAATCCTGTAGGGTCCTACATACCTGAACTGAGTTTCCTTTCTTTTCCAAAACTCATCACCCCTTTCATGGGTGAAATTTTCAGATAAACACTCAATTCTCACAAAGAAATTCTAGTTCTTTCTTCACATTTGCATATGATTTCTGGTGACTCTGAGCTGTTTTCAACCTTTCTATAACAAGCTGCACTTTCTTCATAGCCTCGTGAATTGATTCTGGTCCTATCAAGGTAGTTTCGCCACTTCAAACAATCCTATAGGAGACCTACACCTCTTACTATAATGCCTCAAACGAGGCCATCCGAATACTGGTTTGGTAGTTGTTGTTGTATGCAAACTTGATGAGAGGTAGGTGATCATCCTAACTACTCATTGAAGTCGATCACACAGGCTCTCAACATGTCTTATAACATCTGAATAGTCCGCCCAAATGTCCATCTAATTGAGGGTGAAAAGTCAGGTCAGCTTGGATTCGAGTACTCTAGTCCTTTTCAAATGACTTTCACAAATGGGCAGAAACGGCACTGTTCTTCGGTCTAGATGAATACAATGCAAGTGCACGTGGTCGAACAAGTAGTAAAATGACTAAGTAAGCCAAGTATCGATCCTAATGTGACTGACCAAGGTAACAACCGAATCAAGTGTCAATGAACTTAAACTCTAAAAATGCATTAACAAAAGTGGTAAAGAAGATTTTGGAATTTTGTTTCCAATTTATACTAAATCTAAACGAATATACAATTTGAATGAACTATAGTTATGAGTATGCCGAGGCTAAAACGAACATGTAGGGTTGGGTCGATACAATTTGATTAATCTTTCCTTCGGTTGCTAGTCAAGAATTATTGCCTATGGATAAAAACTCTCGTATTTAACCCAATTTAAGAATCATGAACCTTCCACCTACATTTCTGTGATAAAAAGAAATTCATGTTCAAGCCATACAAAACCGATTCCGTAATTGACTAATACGACTTTCGTGGCGCTTCTATCCTCAAGGTAAATCAATTTCAATTTTTCCAAAACTAAGAAAAGATCATATCCTCTATCAATTCACAACTTTCCAATTTCTTTTCTTTTCGAGTGAAACCGACTTTTTTAGATATACATTAACATTGGCCACACATTAATGCGTGAAGAACAAGAATTAATAGAACAAACTATGGAAGAAAAGATGAAAACCAAAATGATCAATAATATATTTCCACTACAAATGTTCTTAACCTCAGCAAGAAGTGAATTAGCTACTCATTTGTGGATTTAAACATCATCAAATGAGTAAATCATACAAACAATTGAAATAAAGGAGAAAGGGATAGAAAGAACCCTAGTATTTTCGTCCCCAACTCTCTGTAACCCACGTTCTTGCTCAACTGCCAGAATAATTAAAAATGAACCTAAGCGTGCTATTTATACTAGTGGGAATTTTTCCGGGACATCAAGCACGTGTCACGGAGTGCATCGCGAGCACCGCCTCGTGACACGACACAAACGCGGACCCTTACTGGAATCCGGACCTCCAGGTATTTATGCTCAACGTGCCATGGCGCAACGCTGGGCTTGGCCAACGTGCCACGGCCCCAACGCGCACCTTCACTGGAATTCCATTCTCCGTGATTATGTCCAACGCACACGAGGCAACGCTGACCTCCTCTCGAATTCTGGCTAACTTTAATCATCCGGGCAGAATGCCTCCGCGATGGTGCATGACACGGCTCCATCAAGGAGCCCCCTTATTTGCTGCATCTCCTTAGCCTTTTTCATTGCTCTCTTCCGAGTTCATTCCCGATTCCTCCCAACATGCATCTTAGCTTCATAAAATTACATTTTTCCTACAAAACAATGCTAATCATGTTGGTTAGTATAAATTCACATTTTACTACAAATTACATGAGAAAGTACAAATAACGATAGATAAACAAGACGTAAATGAAGCATTTGAGTATCCCTTGGGCATATAATTCTACGCCTCTAAGATCACTTACCCTACACTTAAAACCTTGTTCGTCTCAAACAATAATCTCACGCCTCATGCAATTGACAATCTACGCTTAGCTACCTTGGCTCGACAATTCAAGCTACGGTTATACCGATTATTTACTATAGCAAATCATCAAGAAAACATGCATAGTCTCATCAATACAATGACATTCAACACATCAAGACCTCCTAGACTCAAGAATCGACTCTCGATATCGGCAAACCTACGAAAATTATTGATCAAGATATCCGACACGAAATTCAATATCTCGTCAAGCATGTTCCCTCACAACACAAGAGAATTTCCCCCTTTTTCAATCATATGATCTCTCAAACATTACATGCAGGGGCATATGAACACGATTTCCTGCTCTCTCCCAAAGAATTCATGCATCATGTCATGAACCTTAGGCTTGCCTCTAGTGTATTACTCCACTAATATAACGACACGTGATGTAAGATCACGTAGGACTTAACGGGTTGTAATGTAAGCTAAGGAACTAGTAAATACCGGGCTAACCAATAATAGCAACTAGCATCCTTAAGCGCTTTTCAATACATCCCATCACATTATGGGCATTGTTTCTTCCTTCATCCTCCCATTCTTGAAGTCTTTCATTATTTTTGTCCCCATTTCTTTTAGCACACTCGACTAAATAACAAAGATTAGTTATACATCTTCATTTTATTTAATTTATGCTAGTGCACTTTTGACCTTTTCTTTCTTTCACCACTTCAGCTTTTCCTTTCTTTTCACATTTCTCACTCGTTGACACTGTGGGAAAATTATTTTTTCTTGAGCGCTTAAGAGTTTTGGATAAAATTCACGGATAATGAAAAGAAGGGGTTAAGCTCGGTTTGTACCTTTTCGACTTAAAGAAAAATAGGCTAAAGGCTCAATGGGCTAACTAGGATGTACTTTCAAGGTGGGTATGATAATGAAATCTTTCGTTAAATCAAAGAAACGCCTACATCCTTACCTACACTACACATCCTTTTTCATTTCGTTTCGCACACACATTACCAGGTGCTCTACACAATTCGCTGGCCAGCATGGAATACCGAAACTCTCACCACACACTCGTTGTACATGCTCAACTCAAGACATATTCATAGACTCTTCAATCAGCCAATTAAAAGAATTCAAACATTAAGCCTCAATCACACCGAATCGAACTCTATGGCCTAGGTATCTCAACATATTTACAAAGTTGCATGCTTTCATACGAATCACTTTTGTATTCTAAATATCATACAACACGTTAAAGAAGAATTTCGCACCAAAGTAGCGACACGCTTGGGATACAAACAAACAAAAGAAAAATAAACGAAGAAAAAACTACTCCTATCGACTACTTTAAGACGGTCGTCATCCATCCATCATAGGGAATGATTACTATTTACGACTTGTGTCTAATGGGACTATTCTCTGTAAAAGCACCGAAACAAATGCCGAGAAACCCAAATTCACGAATTTTTTAAAATATCATACTTCACAGAAACCAAAATATTTACACATCCAGCTAACAAAAACTCCACACAGCACAACAGTTTACATTAGTTACAACACCGATTTACAATACATAATGTAAATACAAAATCATTGTGGTCACAATTTCTATAGGTACAACAACAAACATGAACATATACAACGCACAGAAGTAAGGGAATAACAATGGCTGCCATAATGTATAATACAACAAACAACCAGCACGAACTACTCCCACCCCACACTTAAACCGAACACTGTCCTCAGTGTTCACAAATTCAACATAGCACAAAAAGTAGTGTAACTCCCGATCAATTTAAATATTCACTTTCTGTCAGTGCCGTTGCCTCATCCCCCATATCTGGAATCTCCCCTCGCCGTCTCTTTCGACTCAATATCCGAGTCCTCACGGCGTGCTCCCCATCGGTGGGGACATCGTCATCTACAAAGTTCCACAAAAGCCGGGCCCTACTGCATAGAGCCCTAGCATTTTCGCCGAAGGGGTAGTCCAAGTCAGCTTCCACAACTCATCTTCTCGTTGCTGGCCTCCCGCCTATGCGCACCGCAAAGATTCGCATCCTGAACATGCGGGCCATGTTACTGATCATCCCGGCATGTCGCTCTGGCCTAGTGAGAACTCGGCCCGTGAGTTGGTGTGCCGGGTGCCTTGGTCGTTGTGACGTCCATGGCACGCCTATCCATATGCGAGATAGTCCAGGCCTCTTCTCAATATCCGTGCCCCGCAGGAATGTGGTCAGCAAGCCACCAAACCCGCACTGTGCCGTTGATGCAAACAGGCTCTCTTCACGGCAAGAGATGATCACCACCCCAACATTAATTTCTGTGCCCATTCATCAAGGCATATACTAAGAACACACGATCCTCGGTGACATCTCGCTGCGTGTACCCCGGGATTAGGTAGGAACACAATTTTAGCCGCATCCTCGGTTTCCCTATTCATTTGCGAGTAGGGCAAACAAGTCGATGGTAGCCCTCTCCTTATGCCTTTCTCCAACGCTAATAAGGAATGAGCTCTACACAGAAAAGGGCCTCTGATATCCGCATATGGTGGAGTGAAGTTCAGCTGCCGGAGTACATGGGCGTCTGTGTCTCGCGCCCCCAAAATGGCATTAAGGTGGGGCGGGGCTCAAAAGGACAATTCTGCCCCTTATCTTGATGAGCAGACTGTGGAGCTGCTTAGTTCCGCCATGAACTCCCGACCGGGCTGGAGATTGCACTCCTGGGCTCTTCAAAGATGAAGTTCAGCCCGACAGTGTCAATCCTGGGTACAATTTGGGAATTCCCGTGCCAACGGCTCCTTGCAATGTGCTCCTCGGGGAAGTATTTTTTTCTCCTTATGTTTAGTGTACCAATTTCTTCCTCTTCGCGGCCACCCATCGGGTTCCGTATTGACGGCGTTGGCCGCGCTGAACCGCTGGTGCTGCTGGACTGCTGCTCCTGTCCGATCCTTTCCTCCCGGCGCCCGATGTAGATGCGCACTTTCCTTTGTCTTGCTCGCGCCATTGTTCCCGTCAAATCAAACAGATGGGCCCCAATGTTAGTCAAATCAAATTAGCTCAACTAAGGTTGGGTTAAGCTAGGCCACCCCACACTTAGTCTTTAGCCATAATTACAACATTACGGCAAGCTAACTCAAATTTACATAAAAAACAACAACAACAACATGCTCGTATTTAGACAATTCGATGGTATAAATTCTATGTACTACTCAGATTTTGTACAGCTAATCACAATATTACCATCGATACCATTTCATTACCTAACACTTAGCAAAAACTTCTCTCAACAAACCTAAGTAATTTAAATGGTTTCATTCTCCCGAAAATCCATTGTGTCTTTAGACATTCACCTTACATAAATAATCACCATCTCACCCAACATGCACAACCCAAAAAAAAATTCACAATTTCAAACTCAATCTAACTTCTTCATATTCAAATTCTAACCCTAGCTAGCAATTTCGCACAAATTCAACCCAACATGTATTTATCGAGTTCATATAATCAACGATACATGAACTTCAATCAACAATAACTTAATTGAATTTAATCTCAATTTACACTTAGGACAAGGTTTACTCACCTCACATGCTTAAAATCAAAAAATTTAGCAAAAATTGAGGTTGAGTTCAAGAACATACCTTTAATCCGATGATATCAAAGAAAAGTTGAAGAAATTTAGCTCCTAGGTCCGTGTCACATTGAGGAAGGAGGGATTTAGGGTGTTTTCTGCGTAGGGGAGAAGGAATGGGGAAAAATGAGGAAATCGCTAAAAAGTGAGATTTTCGCGCTGGTCACCCGGTGACCCGGCGTGACCCGACGCTGAATAACGCCTCAACGTGTCACGAAGGGTAACGCAGAGGCCCTTCTCCGTGACACGGAGCCATCGCATAGGCTCACTGTTTTGCCACTTTTTATTTTTTCTGTCTCGATTTTCCTTTGCGGTCCTTTGCATTTTTGCCCTCCATTCAACCTGAAATTTATCTCACAACAAGAAATTGGTTAGAATTCCAAGGTTACAAACACAAACACAATATTTTTGTTTTATTTACATTTTTATATTTTTTTCTTTTTCTTTAGATAACTACTTCTACTTATCAAATACAACATTTCACGGGTTGCCTCCCGTGCAGCGCCTGGTTTACCGTCGCGGCTCGACGCTATTTAAGCTCAATCGCCCCTAGGGTGATAGATGTTTTCTCCGAAACGTCCTCACCCATATCATGCTTACACCGATGCCCATTTACTGTGATCAGGCATCTCGATCTGCTTGCCACAACTCCAGTTTTGGGGGTCCTTCACCGGTGGTTTCCCAATGGCTCGTGAATCAACACTGAGTACATCCGCTCGATCAAGCACGTTGATCACCGAGAGTTCTTCGCACACCCCGCCGGAGGCTTCGTGGCCTTGTACACGTTAAATACCTCCACCTGTCGTGCGCTCGCATGGTTAGCTGCCCTGCAGCTACAACACTAGTGCTTTCCCGGTCGCCAAGAAAGGACGTTCCAAAATAAATGGACTTCCGCATCCGGCTCAAAATCCAGCACGACGAAGTCTATTGGGAAGATGGTGATCCCACTGGTTCAGCACGCCCTCCACAATGCCATCTGGCCCGGGCCAAAGAACGATCCGCTAGTTGCAAGATCACTGTCGTTGGTCTAGGACTTCCTAGCCCCAACTTCTTGAATACCGATGTCGGCACAAGCTAATGCCGCTCCCAAATCACATAATCCGCGAGCTCGGATACTCGCCCGGATTGTAATCTGAATTGCAAAGCTCCCAGGGTCCTTGAGCTAGGCACCTGTTTTGTATCTGGAAGTGCACTCTCCGTAAAAGCCACCGTCGCGTACTCGCCAACCTGCTTTTGTTCTGCCACTTATGTCCTTGATGTATCAGATACTGCACTCCTCGCAAAACATCAACAAGAGGTAAATTAATGTGTGCCTGCTTGAGCACCTACATGAACTTTTTGAAACACGCTTCCTCCTTGTGTTTCTTTTAATCTTTGAGGGAACGGGTGGTGGCCTTTGATTCAGCTTCCTTCTTCTTCCCCCTCTCATCACCGTGCTCCCTCTCATTCTCTACCGCTCCCATTGGCTGAGGTGGTCTTTTCCGTTCCACCTCCCAAGTTGTAAACCACTCCTTGTGGTCACTGCATTCACTTGCTTGGGGTTGGGGTCATGTCACTTTGAGTCCTCCTCTCGGCCTGGTGTTTCGGCCCAGCCAGTTGCCCAAACTGGATACCCAGCCTTAGTAGCTAACTGATTATTTCTTACATCGGGCCGCCAATTTCACATAGTCAGCCTGCAATTGAGCTTGGTTATCATTGTCTTGAACATTTCCTCAATGCGGGGTGATGGTGGTGGAGGAGGTGCATTGTTGCTTCTGTACTGCGATTGATAGTTCTGCTGCCCTCTGATTTCTCTCGCGCCCCCGACTTGAACTCGCCTGATGGCCGTTACTACCCCAATAGAAATTCGGTGACTCCTCCAATTCGAGTTGTAGTTGTTGCCATACCGTTGGTGGTTATTTCTCTGTACATTACTAACAAAGTTCATCAATCAGATTCGCTCCACAACACTTCAGCTGAGTGTTCATTACCGCCGCATTACCTCACACCAAATTCGCGCACTACATTCATCAAGCTTGAGATCGATTCAAGCTCATATTGCCGAAGTGGGTGTTGAGCTGATCTGCAACGCAGCTATCTGTGCAATGATAGCTGTAAAACCATCCACTTTAAGACTCCAGCTGCTTTTCCTTGTTCCTCCTCTTGAAGAGTCTGCATTCCACTCCTGATATTCGAAATATGATTTAACAAAGGATACAAACTCCTAATAAGTCTTTTCTAATGCTTGTCCCCCACTCGCCGAGTCTAACAAGATTTTTGTGGGGTTCCAAACCCTCTATGAAAGTATGCACCAGCACATCATTGGATTGGTGACGATGAGGACAATCCCGCAACATTGATTTGAATTTTTCCCAGGCTTGGTACAGGTTCTCACAATCTCTTTGTTTAAAACTTAGAATTTGACTTCTAAGTCTTGATATTTTACCAAATGGAAAGAACCGTATCAAGAATCTCTTTGCAAGATCATCCTGGGTGGTGATGGAATTTGCGGCTCAGCTTTCAACCACCTCTTGCTTCTCTCAAAAGTGAAAATGGGAACAATGTAAGCCTAACGTAATCTGATGACACCTACTGGGATGCGTTTCACTTCTATTCCCAAAAAGTTTTAGATGTTGTGGATCTCGTGAGGGAGACTCAGGAACTGCCCGCTGGTGTGCAGCAATTGCACCTAATCTGCTTGGCCGAACCCTCCCTCCTGGCTCAGGTTTGCGAATGCTTGATGTAACGTTGTTAGCATGTGGGATTGCCACTTCGCAAACCGGCCTAGCTGCCATTTCCTCGGGCACTAACACTGCCCTTACAAGTGGTGGATTCTATGGTTGCTCCGGGATTGTCTGTCTGAGCAACTGCAGCTTTCTTCTCTCTAGAGCTCTCTCCTTGACGATGGAATTGTCTTTCGGCTCTAAGTATGAATCCACTCAAATTTTGTCTCTTGCCGTTGTTCAATTAATTCAATATCTCGCAAAAGCAAGCAAGATAAAGTTGTCAGCACTAATGAAATTGTAAACTTAACACTTAAAACAACAATTTTTACCAATTGCCAGTCCCTGGCAACGGCGCCAAAACTTGTTCGTCGGTCTAGATGACTACACACAAGTGCACGTGGTCGAACAAGTAGTAAAATGGCTCAAGTAAGCCAAGCATCGATCCTACGTAGACCGGACCAAGGTAACAATCGAATCAAGTTTCAATGAACTTTAATCAAAATGCAGACAATAGTGTAAAGAAGATTTTGGGATTTTGTTTCCTAATTTATACTAAATCTAAACGAATATACAATTTATTCGAACTATAGTTATGAGCATGCCGAGGCTAAAACTAACATGTAAGGAAGTAATTTATCGATACAATTTGATTAATCTTTCCTTCGGTTGCTAGTCAAGAATAATTGCCTATGGATTAAAACTCTCGTATTTAACCCAACTTAAGAATCATGAACCTTCCACCTACATTTCTAAGGTGATAAAAAGAAATTCATGTTAAAGCCATACAAAACCGATTCGTAATTGACTAATACGATTGTGCATATTTCTATCCCGAAGGTAAATCAATTCTCAATTTTCCCAAACTAAGAAAAGATCATATCCTATCAATTCACAACTTTCCAATTTCTTTCTTTCTTTCGAGGAAACCGACTTTTTAGATATACATTAACATTGGCCACACATTAATGCAGTAAGAACAAGAATTAATAGAACAACCATGGAAGAAAAGATGAAAAACCAAAATGATCAATAATTACATTTCCACTACAAATTTCTTAACCTCAGCAAGAAGTGAATTTAGCCACTCATTTGTGGATTAAACATCATCAAATGAGTGTAAAATCATACAAACAATTGAAATAAAGGAGAAAGAGATAGAGAAGAACCCTAGTATTTTCGTCCCTCAATCGCCCGTAACCCACGCTCTTACTCAACTAAGTCCGAATAATTAAAATGAACCTAAGCGCTTATACTAGTTGGAATTTTCCCGGAATAATAAGCAACGTCACGGAGTGCATCGTGAGCACTGCCTCTCGTGACACGGCACAAACGCTGACCTCATCGGAATCCACTCTCCGTGTATTTATGCCCAACGCAACACTATGCAACGCGGGGCTTGGCCAACGTGCCACGGCCCCAACGCACACCTTCACTGGAATTCCATGTTCCAGGTGATTATGTCCAACGTGCCACGGAGGCAACGTGGACCTCCTCTGGAATTTGGCTAACTTTAATCATCCGCGTAATGCCTCCGCGATGGCAAGTAGGACACGGGCCCATCGCGAGCCCCTTTATTTGCTGCATCTCCCCAGCCTTTTCCATTGCTCGCTTCCGAGTTCATTCCTGATTCTCCCCAACATGCATCTTAGCTTCATAAAATTACATTTTTCCTGCAAAACAACGCTAATCATGTTGCTAGTATAAATTGCCATTTTAAATACAAATTACATGAGAAAGTACAAATAACGATAGATAAACAAGACGAAATGAAGCATTTGAGTATCCCTTGGGCATATAATTCTGCCCAAGATCAGGTACCTCTATCTGAAATGATGGATAGGGGACTCCATGTAGTCTGACCAACTCCCGGATGTACAATCTAGCATAATCCTCAGCTGAGTCTGTAATTTTTACCGATAAAAAATATGCTGACTTAGTCATACGATCTACTATCACCCAAATTGAATCATGCTGTCGATGATTACAAGGTAGACTTGTAATGAAGTCTATATTCACTTGTTCCCACTTCTACGTGGGTATGCTAATATCCTAAGTCATACGTCCAGGTCTCTAATGCTCCACTTTAACCTGTTGGCAGTTCGAGCACTTAGCCATAAATTCTGCAATATCCTATTTCATGTCGTTCCACAAGTAGATTTCCCGTAGGTCACGATACATCCTAGTGGCACCTGGGTGGATAGAATATCTGGAGCTATGTGCTTATGCCAATATTCACTGTCTCAATTCATCTATGTCCGGTACACATAGTCTGCCCTGGTAATGAAGCACACCATCTCTCCCTTTGGAGAAAGCCTCCACTTCTTTTCTTAAAACTGCTTCTTTCAGCTTAAGTAGTATGGGATCTTCATCCTGCTTTGACTTAACCTCAATAAATAACGAGGATTCTAACCCATTCTGCAGTACTACTCCTCCCTTTGCTGAATCCACCAACTACACTCCCAACTGAACTAACCTGTGAATATCCTTTGCCAGCTCTCTTCTGCCCTCTTCATATGAGCAACACTCCCTATGGACATCCTGATTAAGGCATCCTGCCACCATATTTGCCTTGCCCAGGTGGTACAACACACTTATGTCATAATCCTTCAATAACTCCAACCATCTTCTCTGAAGAAAGTTCAAATCTTTTTGACAAAACATGTACTGAAGGCTCTTGTGGTCAGTGAAAACATCCACATGAACACCATAAAGGTAATGCCTCCATATTCTTAAAGCAAACACTATTGCCGCCAATTCAAGATCATGAGTCGGATAGTTCTTCTCATGAACTTTGAGCTGTTTGGAGGCATAAGCTTTCACCTTACCCTGCTGCATTAGAAAGATATCGAGGCCAACTCTGGAAGCATCACAATAGACTATGAACACATCTGTTCCTTTTGGTAAGGACAAAATTGGAGCTGTAGTGAGTTGAGTCTTCAGCTTTATGAAACTTTTCTCACATGCATCTGACCACTGAAACTTCACCTTTTTCTGAGTTAGTTTATTCAAAGGAGACACAATAGAAGAGAATCCTTCTACAAACCAGCTAGACCTAGGAAACTCCTGATATCTGTTAGGGAAGTGGGTCTCGACCAGTCTTTCACCGCTGCTATCTTCTGAGGGTGTACTTGAATATCCCCACATGAAACCACATGACCAAGGAAAGCCACAGACTTCAGCCAAAATTCACATTTACTGAATTTGGCGAACAACTAGTGGTCTTTGAGAGTCTACAACACTATCCTCAGAGGTTAGCATGATCATCCTCATTTCTGGAGAATACCAAAATTTCGTCTATGAACAAAATGACGAACAAGTCCAGATACTGTTTAAATACCCTGTTCATGTCCATAAAAGCTGCAGGGGCATTGGTTTATCCAAACGAGATAACCATAAATTCATAGTGACCATACCGAATTTTGAAGGCCGTTTTTGGTATGTCATATTCCCTAACCCTAAGCTGATAATATCCCGACCTAAGATCTACCTTGGAAAAATAACTGGCTCCCTAAAGCTAATCGAACAAGTCATCAATTCTGGGTAGGGGATACCTGTTCTTAACTATAACTTTGTTCAGTAGACGATAGTCAATACATATTCTAAGAATACCATTTTTCATTCACACGAACGACACTGGAGCACCCCATGGAGAGATCCTGGGCCTGATGAAACCCTTATCTAGAAGGTCCTTCAGCTATTCCTTCAACTCCTTAAGCTCAGCTGGAGCCATTTTATAAGGAGGAATAGAGATGCGCTGAGTGTCTGGAGGAAGGTCAATGTCGAAGTCTATTTCCTGCTCGGGAGGAACTTCAGGAAGATCCTCGAGAAACACGTCAAGGAATTCACTGGCCACTGGAACTGACTAAATCGGTTGGGTCTTGGAGCTAGAACTTTGACCCGAACTAGGTGATAAATGCACCCTTTTGAAATGAGCTTATTTTCCTTAAGGTAGGAAATAAACCGACCCTTAGGCGCTGAAACACTATCCATCCATTCTAAAACTAGCTCATTGGGAAATTGAAACCTGGCAACTCTAGTTCTATAGTCGATTGAGGCATAATCGGAATGTAACCAATCAATGCAAAGAATAAGGTCAAAATCGACGATGTATAGCTTTACTAGATCAGCTGGCATAACTTTACTCGATATTGAGACTGGGTAGTTTCTGTATACCTAGTTGTCTCTAATTGACTCACCAATAGGGGTAGAGACTGAGAATGATTCTGAGAGGACTTCTTGACTGATTTAAAATTGAATAGCTACATAAGGAGTCAAAAATGAAAGTGTAGCTCCCATAGCTAGTAGGGAATAAACATCTAGAGGGAAAAGACGTAACATACCTGTGACCACATCAGGAGATCTCTCCTGATCCTGATGAGAGGACAAAGCATAAAAATATCCGTACCTAAAGTAGTACCCTACTTATCTGGATGAACTTCTGGGGCTTTTGAAGTAGTAGACTGAGTTTCCCCCGTCCTACTAACAGACACTCATTTAGCATGTGACTCAATTGCCCACATCTAAAGAAACCCTCTTTGCCCATGTGATATTCACCTGGATGCTTCTTTCCATACTTAAGGCAAACTGGGTAACGGTTGCTGGCACTGTAACTTTGTGACTGAGAGACAAATGCTCCATCCTTTCGATCCTTGCGGGACCGAAAAGAAGGAGCACTGGATGATGTGGGTGCTAGAGCCCTCTGTTGCTGCTGCTGTGGGCGACTACTGTCGCTGGACCTCTGGTGGCCATAATCCGACTGACCTATTCTAGCCTGTTTATTCTCCCACTATATATCCTTCAACGTTTCTACCTCAATCAGTTGGGCATGAATGATGAGGCTAGAGAGGTCAATTTCCTTGATGAGCATTGCAGTTCTGCACTCCTTAAGTACCAAATCTGACACTCCATTGTCGAATTTGAGCATATGAGCCCTTGGCTCAGCAACCATCTATAGAGCGTACCTCAACAACCGCGTGAACTCCATTGCATATTTCTACACTATTCGGTTACCCTGCCTTAATTTCATGAATTCAGAGACCTTGGCCTCCCTAAATTCCTGAGGGAAGAATCTATCTAAAAACGCAGTAGTGAACTCTTCCCACTCTACTGATCCTGCTCCTACTGGCCTCCCTTCCTTCCACTGGTTGTACCAAATCTGAGCCATCCCTTTCAAATGGTAGGAAGCTAGATAAGCACTCTCCACAGAACTAACACCCATAATTCGGGTGATCTTCCATACCTCATCCACAAACTCCTTCGGGTCCTCTCCCACCTTAGATCCATGAAAAGATAAAAGGTTCATTCAGGTGAAGACCCGAACCTTAATAGCTATTGTAGACCCATTTGCATTCACTGGAACCACTTGATGGTTCACTTGATTGGTCATTGTTTGAATACAATTGAATTACCGCCGGAAATTCTACCAAGGACACTTGATCATCTTGGGGGGCTGTTGGAGCTGGTGGGGAAGGTCGATTGGTATTGCCAACCATCCTTTCATTTGCTTGTTTTGGAGCCATATTTTCACTAAATGAATAGAGCACGAGTTAGGAGGACGTTTTGGAAATCAACTTCAATGCACGATAAAGAGTATGAACAAAAGAGAGTTTTCCTAATAACGTCTTGTAGCCTCATTGTCATAAGTGTGACGTGCTTCACACTCATGGAAAGGACTCTACTTGACACGACATTCAGTCATCCTAGGATACTCTAAACCTAGGGCTCTTATACCAAGTTTGTTATGACCCGCGTCTACCCCCTAAATGGGATACGGTACTTAGTGCCACAAGCGACCCCAAGCTAACTCATGGTCTAACATCACACTGATAAACTAAGTAAACAT
This sequence comes from Datura stramonium, assembly GCA_018107945.1. Lineage (NCBI taxonomy): Eukaryota > Viridiplantae > Streptophyta > Magnoliopsida > Solanales > Solanaceae > Datura > Datura stramonium. Next base: position 18,109 of record JACEIK010004771.1, read on the forward strand.
AAGAGGAAGTTGTATAAAATAGTCATCCAAGTGAAACTTTTTTGAAAAGAATAAACATAATTGTACTGAAATTGAACATCTGTGTTTGAAAGTCAACTACTAATTGATGAGTTGCTGGGAAGAGCCCTCAGCTAACTCTAAAATCTGGCTAAGTATTGAACTAATTGAAAAGAAAGCATCATCCTCAGAAGATGAGGACTCACCAATAGGACTACTATTGGGATCGTCGAGAGGCACAACTAACGATGCTGAGACTGTGAACCTGCACCTGTATCATAATACGATACAACATGAGAAGTATGCATCCGTTTACTTTGAATGTACTGAGTAAGTGAGATATACATAAAGCAAGGAAAAAAGGCACTGAACTAAAATAACATGAAATGGCCAACTGATATTGAATACTGATAAAAGCTGAGCTATAATTGTGATATGGTAAATAATGACCCTGACTGACGGTTATGAACATATCCTGAAACTGAATGACTAAACTGAGCTAAATTGAGACTGAGCTAAACTGAACTACACTGACAAGTGGGAGAGTCTGTAACCGTCTTATAACCATGTGAGCTAAATGTAGAGTCTGATGTACCCCATCGGGGAAAGCCCACTGTACATTGCGAAGGTATAGTGGTTGAGCTGGGTGATCACAAGTTTGGGGCCTGTTTGGGCCAATAACCTACGGTGGAAATGTATTTATGGGAACCTGGGCATGCTGGAACCTCGGTCCGCTCGGTACTAAGTACTACTCCCACTGGATACTCCTAACTCAACTACTAAACTGATAGCTCAAAGCTGGGGTCTTGGACTATGTTAGGAATACTTGCCTAGAAGTAACTTGAGAGTTTGTAGGACTTGATAACTGAAATTGGTGTTATAAGACTCACCAAAGCTGCTTATCTAGAAGCGTCATAACCGTCTAGAGAACTAACTGATAACTGATACTGATGGTTCTAGGACTTGTCAGAGCTGCTTATCTGGAAGCATCATAATCGTCTAGAGAACTAAATGATAACTTAAACAGGGAGTATTACTGAACTGAACTCCTCAAGATCTGACTATTGTCAAACTGATAAGTTGACTTACTAAACGATACTGAAAAATGCTAATTTCTGACTGAGACTGGACTAGCATGCAAACTGACTGTGAAATCACATGATAGTAATAACATGGGAATTCAAGAACTAATAGAGTCAAGTAATAATAGTATCTAATCAACTATACAAGACCCAAATTTACTACATTTCAGAGAACTAGGGCTAAAACAATATTTCATGAAGAGAGTAACAACATGCTTGATAAATAGTGATAATTTTTCAAGAATCCATAAGAATTACAATCCACAAGAATATTCATGATCTAACTGAAGTTTAGCTTATTTATGATATTCAGGGCTAAGAGTGATAAGGAATTATAGAAGGGTTTTGGGGCACAAGGGAAGGGAAATTTCCTTGTTGAATTCCCATATACCTAGAGTAAAATCCTTAAAAGAAATCTGGAGAAGTCTTGAAGAAAGCTGGAAGCCCTAGCTTAGCTCTGAGATGCTTGTCTGGAACTTCTTCGCACTGAGTCTGAGAGTGGAGAGAAAGAATGAGAGGGATACATCGATCAACTCCTTTAATTCTCTCCTAAACGTGCCCAAAATGACATAGTTTAGGGGTTAAAATGGTAGGAAGTTACAAAAATGCCCCTAATATAAAAGTTTAAAAACTGCCCGACGGGGACCAACTGGTCACATAAAGAGTCGTTGGTTGACACCATGACTCATTGGGATAAGTCGTTGGTCCTAGGACTGAAATCTGGGCTCACTGAACATTTGGCAACAAAAGGAGACCACTACTCGTTGGACGAACCAATGGGTCATTGTTATCTCTCGTGGCCACTAGCAGGGTTTCCGAGCAAAACACTAGACTCCCCTCTAACGAATGACACCATGACTCATTTGTAGAATCCATGAGTCATGGTAACTGCTCGCATCACCACTGCCTTGACCTAAAGGATTTTTGTATCTAGTGATGGGTGGAAATGTTGACTCGTTAGAGGTGACAATGAGTCGTTGGTTCCATTTATTGCTTTCGGGAGATGTCTGGTAGATTTATATACTGAGAAAAAATGACTCAATAGAATGACTCTTACTCTTAGTAATGGGTCATTGCATGACTCGTTAGTTCCTGAATGAAAATTTGTATATCAAACAATGACTGATACAATGGTCTATTGGTGCTGACAACGACTCGTTATCTGAGTCGTCCTGAGACAAAAATTTTCTGGTTCTTTTTGGTTTTTCATGCAAAGTCTGAGTTTAGTCTAGAAAAGTTTTAGGGTGTTACAACATGCAAGGATAGAGTAGTTCTTACACCTAAAGCAGGGCAGGGTGAGTGTTAGAGAGTACGCATTGTGGTTTGATTCCTTGGTTAGATATGCACCAGCATTTGTTGATACTACGCCAGCAAGGGTATATTGGTTTATAGTAGGGCTAGCATTAGAGTATGTGGAGCGCTATATTACAGTCACATTGCAAGGAAAAAGTTGAGCATAGCTGTCATCTATGAACAATACCCAGATTCTTAAAGATCACAAGTTATATGCAAAGTTCTATAAAAGTGAGTTCTAGTTAAACCCTATAGCTTTCTTGGGTCCTATTGTGTCACATACAGTTATTCAGATTGACTTGCAAAAGATAAAGGCTGTAAAGACTTGACACAGATCCATGACTCCAATAGAATTTCAAAGGTTTTTTATGGGTTTAATGGGGTATTACAGAAGGTTTGTGGAATGATTCTCTGCCTTATCAGTGCTATTGACAAAGTCAACTCAGAAAGAAACCAATAGCTTAGAGACCTACGTTGTATATTGTAATGCTTCAGGCATTGGTTTAGTATGTGTTTTGATGCGACACGGTAAGGTGATTACTTATGCTTTGAGGCAGCCAAGGAAGCCTGAGAAGAACTGCCCTACGCATGACATAGAATTAGTTGCATTTATTCATGCTCTGAAAATTTGGAGACATTACTTATATGGTGTTCATGTAGACGCCTTCACTGATCACATGAGACTACTATATATTTTGTTAAACAGAAAGAGTGGAATCTGTGACAATGTCATCGGCTAGAATTGCTAACGGTTACAACGTAGACATCTTGTATCATGCAGGGAAGGCTGACTTTATGGCCGATGCCCTTAGTCACAGATCCATGAGAAGCCTATCATATTTGAGACCAGAAAAGAGAGAATTAGCTTGAGAGCTACATCAGTTGACCAATTTAGGGGTCCTATTGAGGGACTCAAATGATAGTAGGGTTGTGATTCAGACTACTGCAGTGTCATCTCTAGTTGTGGAGGTGAAAGAGCAATAGTATGAAGACCTTAGCCTAGTACAACTTAAAGGCAAGGCTCAACAGAAGGAGTCTTTGGCCTTTGAGATAACAGGGGAAAAAGTCTTGAGATTCAAAGGTCGACTCCGCATTCCAAGTATGGTAGGGCTTCGCTAGCAGATTATGGCAGAGGTATATTATTTTTATTATTCGCCTTACTCGGTTTCGATGAAAATGTACCACGATATAAAAGAGATCTATTGGTGGAATGGGATGAAGAAATATATTGTTGAGTTTGTAGCACAGTGCCCCAATTTCTAGTAGTTAAAAGCTGAATATCAAAATCCTGATGGGTTGATTTAGGGGATAGCCGTGCCTATATGGAAATCGGTAGCAATCAATATGGATTCTGCTACAGTTAGGGATACATTTTCAGCTGAAGATTATGTTGAATTGTACATTAAAGAGGTAGTCCTACTACATAGTGTCTCGGTGTCTCCTATCTCTAATAAAGGAGCACTGTTCATAGCCAGATTTTGAAAGTTGTTTTAGAAAAGGTTTGGGAACACAGGTTAACTTGAGTACAACTTTTCATCCCCAAACAAATGGCCAAGAAAAGTGCATGATTCAGACGCTCGAACATATGTAACGGGCGTGTGCTAGACTTCAGAGGAATTTGGGATGATCACCTACCTTTTATTGAGTTTGCACATAATAACAGTTACCATTCCACCATCAAGATGGCACCTTATGAGGCTTTGTATGGGGGGAAATGCAGGTCCCCCATAGGATACGTTGAAGTAGGTGACTCAAGGTTTCTTGGACCTGACATGATACATTAGTCAGAAGAGAAAGTTAAATTCATTAGAGATAATTTTTGATTGATGACCTAGGGTCGTTAGAAGTCCTATTCCGGTGTACGGTGTATACACTTAGAGTTTGGTGTCAAAAACCTTGTATTCTTGATAGTTTTCACCAATGAGGGGCGTTATGAGATTTCGTAAGAAGGGCAAGCTTAGCCCTAGATTCATATTCTCCGGAAGAGCAAGTGGACTATGAGATAGAATTTCCTTCGGGGCTATAATTTTTTCATCCAGTCTTCCATGTATCGATGTTACACAAGTGCATAGGAGATCCTTCTCGGGTTTTCCTAGTCGAGGATGTTCAGGTCACAGAAGAGCTGTCCTATGAGGAGGCTCCAATAGCTATACTAGATTGACAAATCCGCAGATTGAGGATCGAAGAAGTAGCCTCAATTAAAGTCTTATAGAGGAATAGAAATGAACAAGGGACGACTTGGGAAGCTGAGAACGACATGAGGTCTAGATATCCTCACTTGTTCCAGACCATGTGATGATAGTACACAAACTCAAGCAGTTACAGTTGAGGTGAGATAGTTAGCAGGTGTTGTATTGTTGCTTTTGTTACTATTGTTGTCAGTTACTCACTTATTTGTTGTAGAGCTATGTATTTAGTTGTTTGTAGCGTCTTGTGAGATGCCTATGCTAGACTTTTTTGCGTTTTAGGATTCCATATAATCCATATTATAGAGGAGACTCTGCTAGAAATTTTCTAGCAAAGCCTAAAGAACCGAGTCTCTTAAGATTCAATTATATTCGAGGAAGAATGTCCCTAAGGGGGAAAGGATGAAATGCCCCGTGAATGAGTGCTCACGGGCTTAGTGAGAATATAAATTCCTCGGGCTAAATTTTTGTTCTTATCTTGCCTGAATGTGAAATAGTAATGAATTAAAGTTTCCCGAGAAGAATTGGCCTTGGATGTCGAGTGACAATAGGTCGGCTGGAGAGTCGCACGCGCAGACGCATGTCGGTAGGAAGCCACACGCATTGGTGCATAGAGCGGTGTGGCATGCAAGCATCCCGACACATGGAGCGGTGTGTCCAATAGGAAGGTTGGCTCAAGAAGCGGCGCATCACGCCTCCACCTCGGCGCGATGGGGGGCGTGCCGTGGACCCCCTGCCACCGCCTCCCTACTATATATATTTAAGGGGTGTGTTTGGATTTCATTTGGAACATTTCCTAAATAGTGAGCACTAGCCTTGGGCGAACATTTCACAAGGTTTCCATCAAATAGACGTGAAATTACGCTATGAATTCATATCGCTAATTCCTCTTGGGTAATGATTCCAAGGCTTGCGAAGAACATATATATTCGGACTTGAATCTTTAAAATTGGCCTGGTTTGACGGAGCTCTAGCGGGTAAAAGTCATAGAAATTATCTCTAACTACGGATAGCATGTCTACAAGTGATAAGTAAGTATTTCTACCCTTCTAATCTATAAGAATTCATAAGATTCCGCCGAATTAAACTCATTTTGGTATGTTGTCATTGTGTTTGTGGGTTATGGCTGCTGGCCTGATTCTTGAACTATAAAGGCCCTATTCCATTGGTGTATAAGCTGGGACACAAAGGGATTATGGGTTCCTAATCGAAGCAGGATTGATTGAGAAGATTTTGGTGGTTAAGGTATGTTAAGGCTAATCTCTTTCAGCAAGTTATTCTCGTCGTATAGTTGATACGACTTGCACCTTTGTAGTAGTTTATGATTATATATGTTGTGGTTAACTGCTACGAGATGAACTAAGGTTGTAACATAGTATCCCTTGTTGGGAAAGATTATATTTAGTATTGACTATCTCTAGAAGAAACATAGAGATTCCTTATTCATTTTTTTACCGACCAGAGAGCCTAGTAGTGTTTTTGCTACCGTACTGAGGCCATGAAGGTTGTGGTTAGCTGTTGGGCGTACATTGTTATATTGGGCAGCATAGTGCACAGCCTGGCGGTATAACTTTCTGTTTTGATGCCTATATTTGTAGTAAAGCCCCCCTCTCAGTAGTACAGTCTTACCTTCAAGTCAATGTCACCAGAGTTGGCTAATGAACTGAGTGGTATCTTTCTAGGTGAACTACCTACTGTCAGTGGTTGTATAGCTTCTTTCAAGTAATAGTTGGTCGTATTGGTCGCTTAGGAAACCACCCTAGTTGTTAGAAGTCTAATAGACTATGTTATATCCTAAGTAGGGATCTTATCAGCTGTTATACGTGGGGATAACACCTCTGGCTATTCATACAGATGCCCATGTACTTGTTTCCTAAAAGGGTTAAGTCTAAGTATACCTGCCTACATGGCTATAGATTGCTCAAGGGAGCTATATGCTATTTGAACATACCGGATTGACACCTATGAAACTAGAACCTTAGTATTACAATATTACCTACGGGTTAATAATTATTGTGGCTACCTGTAAGGCTATTATGGTTGACTACATAGAATTATATCCAGTTATTAGAAGCCCTGTAGTCATTCTAGGTGAGGGAACCATATAGTGTGTGGCCTACGACCTTGTTGTTTGCTTATGAATTACTTCTGTACTAGTATGACATTTTGATTACCACCTAGGTCACCCCAGAAATTGCCCTTTTCTTTCTAAGCTTTTTGATTTTATGATTGTTTTTATGACTATGTGGCTAGCTGTGGACATATTGGATACGTCTATTGGCTGCTATATAGGATGCTACAAGGATGAGTGAGTTGCGTTAGGACTATAGGGCTATGTTACACTCACCAAGTGATATGTAGTAATATAAGTATGGCCTGTTAGATGCTATACAGGCTTCTCAAGGAGCGAAAGATAATCATGAAGTGTCTACGGGGCTATACCATGCTCACAGGGCAATATGAAGTCGCGAGTGACTATACTGAGACCTGTAGAGACATTTGAAGTCTGGTGCCCTTAATAGCTTCCCTTACACCTAAGTTGGCATTACTGACCCTTATAGGAGCCCAGGCGGCTCAGATAAAGTTACAGGAGCCCAAATGACTCAGATACAGTTACAAGAGCCCAAATGGCTTAGATACATTTAAGCCCAGATGGCTCAGATACAGTTACAGGAGCCTAGATGGCTTAGACCTAGTCACAGGAGCCTAGAAGGCTTAGATACAGCCTCAGAGGTTGAGCTTGCCTTTAGTTACAGCTTACCTATAGGCTTATAGTGATACAAATAGGAGGCTATGGATTGCATGCACTTTCCGGGGTTTATGGGGGCCTAGGTAGGTTATTCTGTGTTGCTTGTACATTCTAGGGTCACGGGAGCCAGGTTAGGTTCTTGTTTGTATATTTGCCTGCTAGATACAGTTTATGGTTTTGAGATTATACAAGTTAAATTCTGGCCCTTAATGCAGATTACTTTAATTTCCTTATCAGCTTTTATTCAGTTATGATTATTTCTTTACATATTGTATTGACGCCCACGCATGGGGCGTTGCATGCTTGCCTGCAAGTTCAGACAGACAAGTTCTAAGNATACAAACATCAAATAATCACCAAAAATTTTCTGGCATGGGGCGTTGCATGCTTGCCTGCAAGTTCAGACAGACAAGTTCTAAGACCACCTTAGCAGCTGTTCCAAAAGCATATTGACCAGGTCCTTTCCTCTAGAGTTTCCAAACATTAGAGGTTTGCCTGTCTTTTGTTGTATGAATTTTTTGTAGGTCGGGGCCCTATCTTGACAAATATTTCACTCTTTAGAGGCTTGTTGTTACACCCCATAAGTTTCTATCATTTAATGGAAACGTGCGTGCGTATGTTGAGAGTTTTAAAGTACGACGCATGCGGGAAAAGGCCTGGGGGATGAATACACGAACATCGCATCGAGCGAGCAGAAGGCCGGGGCTAGGGGCCAGGTGCCTGGGGCGCCATGCCCTGCTAGCCAATCTTGCGCTATGGCCGGTGCTCGGCACCCCCTTGTCTGGTGCTATGGCTGACGTGCGAGACACCCTTTCCTGGTTCCATGAGTGGCACATCGCGCCCCCTGCCCACCGCCTCAATAAGTATATATAGTGAAGTGTGAATTGGGAATTCATTTGTAAACATTTCCCTCGACTAAGAACCTAAAGGAAATTTCATCCAATTTTCGTCAAATTATACCTCAAACACCATTCAAATGTAAATTCATCTTGGATATCGAGTTCTAGGCCTATGAGAAGCATCTCTACAGAGTTATTTCTTGAAAATTCACTCAGTGTACCGGAACCCCGTCGAGTAAAGGTTGCCGAATTTACTTTAAATTGAGTCCTAAGCAGCCACAGACAAGAGATAAGCATTTCTACCTTCTGTACTCTCAAGAAATTATAAGTTTTCAACCGAATTAAACAAAGTTGATTTATAGTTAGGGTTATTGAAAGGTTTCATTAATTGCTGAATTATGGTATTGAAAATAGCCTTATTTTCTAAGTATAAAGGCCATTATTAAATGGAATCGCCAGCGACA
>JACEIK010004771.1:59266-125941 GCA_018107945.1 Datura stramonium
CATGAGTAGCTAAATCATCAACTAGAGGTGTGTGATGATGGGTGCTTAATTAGATTGGGTATTGCTAGATTCATCTTAATATTGCTTAATTAGTGTAAATCTGTTGAGTTCTCTCCAATTTATAGTTGATGATCCATAGTTGCAAATGTGGGTTTACTTTTTTTTACTTGATTTTAGCTTGAAAAAGAAGAATTCAAGTATTGGGAGAGAATTTGATGGTGGGAATGGATGTGATTGTGTGGAGTTGGGCTAGATAGCCAAAACCCATGTTCATAATCCTAATCAGTAGTTGATGACTAGACATAGTTCAGCTATTAACGGAAACTCTATTGGACTAATTGAATTGTGTCTTGAGGTTCGAAAGGACTCGAGAAAAAGGCATCCATGAGGTTGAAAAACATAGGGTGCCATCTCATCCAAAGTTATTTACACTTATTTCACAATGACTTGATGAGCTAGCATATCCTTATTTGATGAGCACCTCATTTACACCACACCTCTAGTTTTCTCTCATTATTGTCTATCAATTTTGGTTATTTTGCTATTTTGGCAAGCTAGTTTAAAATTTACAATATTTTTCACTTCATTTTCCCCCAAAATTTTACTTTTTATTCTTATTAGTTGGTCTGAGTTAATTTAGATTTCCTAAAACAACTCTTGCGCAAAATCATTCACCAGTCTCTTTTGGATTCGACCCCTACATCCGTTGGGAATATTTTTTTTGATACAACAATCGCTTACACTTTCTCTAAACACGGAGCGTATTTGAGTGTTATCAAAAAGGGCACCGTTGCCGGGTACTAGCGCTTGATATCCTTGTGTTGTTTGTTAACTTGAGTTAACCTTGTATCTTAGTTGTTGACGTTGATGTTGTTGTAGTTAGTTTCTACTATCGGAGCTGGAGCTTCAGCTTTTCATTGTTGAGTGATCATTGTAATACTAATGAGCCCCTTTGGAAGGCTGTTGTGAGACCCCGAGGGGGCACCTTATGTTGAGACTCTCAAGTTGGTGGATAAGATATGGCGTAGGGAAGGGAGGAAAGATATAGTGTTGCCGGTCATGATGAAATAGATAGAGCTATTAACGAATTATATGAAGGGTTTCCATATAAGGTACCATCAAGACAATCAAGGCTACGGATATTCTTATAATGAAAATCAAGGTCGGAAAAATGTCTGTTTAGCTGAAACAAGTAGTCAAGGAAGTGATGATTCACCCTTACCTCACAATGAAAACACTCTTAAGGTGGTGCTCGAAAAAGTTATTTAAACTGATTCAGGAGTGCAGGAATTACGAAGTGAATTGTTGGACCTCACTACAATAGTGAAAAATCATGATGTAGCAATAAAATTGTTAGAGGACAGAATGAATGTATTAGCACTCCAAGTGGAAGCTCAAAAAGTAACAAAGGAAACAATAGTTTCACCATCAAAAACCAACATGGATGAAAAAACATTTGGATGGGAGATGGAAGAAGAGAATTTGGAAGAAACATTTGCTAGCCTTTTCTTGAGCGGTGAAGAATTAGAGGAGGTATGTCAAGTAAATAAAGGGATAGGAACTTATACCTTCCAACCGAGGAAACTCGACCTCGATCTTAAGAATTGGACAACCCCACCTTCACAGCCATCCCTCCGAGTTTGGAACCCAAACCATTACCTACCCATTTGAGATATGCATATTTGGGGGAAAATGAGACACTCCCGGTAATTATCTCAGCAAAGCTCACTCCTAACCAGGTAGAAAAACTCATGGTAGTATTAAAAAGGCATATCCGAGCCTTAGGGTGGTTGATAGTTGATACTATCGGTATTTCTCCAGAGATTTGCACTCACAAGATTAATCTTCAAGAGAATTGTAGCCCATCAAGGCATCTAAATCCACCTCTACAAGAGGTGGTTAAGAAGGAAATTATTAAATGGCTATATGTAGGTGTTGTATATCCCATCGCCCACAGCAGTTGCGTAAGTACCGTATCGTGTGTGCCAAAGAAATGAGGCATTACAGCTATCCCAAATGAAAAGAATGAATTAATTGCAACCCGCCCAGTTACTGGATTGAGAGCTTGCATGGATTATCGTAAGTTAAATTCCTAGACATAGAAAGATCACTTCCCTGTGCCCTTCATTGATCAAATGCTAGATCGCTTGGCCGAAAAAGAATTTTATTGTTTCTTAGATGTATACTCAGGGTAGAATCAAATCTCTATTGCACCTGAGGATCAAGAGAAAACCACCTTTACATGTCCCTACGGGACTTTTGTATTCAAGAGGATGTCTTTTGGTCTTTGCTATGCTCCCACCACTTTTCAAAGATGCATGATGTCCATTTTTTTAGATATGGTGGAGGACACTATGGAGGTTTTCATGGAAGACTTCTCAGTTGTGGGGGATTCATTTGAATATTATTTAGTACACCTAGAAGAGGTATTAAAGAGATGTGAGAGACAAACTTGGTCCTCAATTGGGAAAAATGTCATTTCATGGTAAAAGAAGGGATTGTCTTGGGGCACAAAATCTCTGAGAAAGGAATTGAGGTAGAACAAGCTAAGATCAATGCCATTGCTCAGTTACCTCCGCAAAGCACAGTGAAGGGTGTTAGGAGTTTCCTAGGGAATGCGACATTTTACCACTGTTTTATTAAGGATTTCTCCAAGATAGCTCATCCTCTATTTCGGCTGTTAAAAAAGAGGCAAAGTTCAATTTCAATGAGGGGTGTATGAAGGCCTTTGAGGAGTTGAAGGAAAGGCTGGCTTCCTCTTCAATCATTACGACACCTGATTGGTCAAAGCCCTTCGAGCTTATGTGTGATGCTAGTAGGGTAGCATTAAGGGTAGTGCTGGGTTAGCGGAAAGAAAAGATGTTTCACCCCATTTACTAGGCCAGCAAGGCCTTAAATGACGCACAAACAAACTATACGGTGACTGAACAAGAATTAGTTGTTGTTGTGTTTGCGTTTGAGATGTTTCGATCATATTTGTTGGGGTCCAAAGTGGTGGTGCACACGGACCATGTAGAACTCAGGTATTTAATGGCTAAGAAAGATGCTAAACCCATGCTTATTAGGTGGGTTTTGTTGTTGCAGGAATTCGAATTTGAAGTGAAGGATCATAAGGGATGTGAGAATCAAGTGGCCGACCATCTATCACGCTTAGAGATAAGTGGTTAACTAGAAGTCCAAGAGGAGATTAATGATAACTTCCCGGATGAACATATTCTAGTTGCAACCCACGACTTAACATCGTGGTTTGCCCATTTTTCTAATTATTTGGCAAGAAACAACATACCTTAGGTTTTAAACTTTCATAAAAAGAAGAAATTCATGCATGATGTCCGAAAGTTTTATTGAGATGAACCTTATCGTTTTTGCAGTTGTGCGAATGGTTTAACTCAACGGTGTGTCCTAGAAGTGGAAGTGGTACCAATTATATAGGTTTGTCATTCGTCACCTATTGGGGGCTATTATGGAAGTGTTCGGACAGCCGCAAAGGTGTTACAATGTGGATTTTATTGGCCTACCCTGTATCAGGATGCTCATGATTTGTGAAGCAATGCGATCGGTGTCAATGAACAAAGAGTATTTCAAGGATGCATGAACTTCCATTGACACCAATTGTAGAGGTTGAGTTGTTTGATGTATGGGGGATCGATTTCATGGGCCCCTTTGTGAGCTCGTAAGATAATAAGTATATCTTGGTGGCGGTTGATTATGTCTCTAAGTGGGCAGAATCTATAGCATTACGCAACAACAAAGGAAGGATTGTAACAACCTTTTTGAAGAAGTATATTTTCTCCCAGTATGGCACTCCTAGAGCTATCATTAGTGATGGAGGATCACATTTTTTGCAATCGACTGTTCAGCACCTTGTTAGCCAAATATGGTGTGAAGCACAAAGTGGCCACCCCTTATCACCCATAAACCAGTGGTCAAGTAGAAATTTAAAATTGGGAGATTAAATCTATCTTGTCTAAAATAGTCAATGTGAACAGAATAGATTGGGCTCGGAAGTTAGATGATGCTTTGTGGGCATATCAGACTGCATTTAAGAAACTGATTGGAATATCTCCATATCAACTTGTCTTTAGTAAGTCGTGCCACCTCCCTGTTGAGTTAGAACATAAGGCCTTGTGGGAATTGAAGAGCTTGAACCTTGAAGGGGGGAGAGTTGTCCAAGGGCGAGTAGAAAATCTGCATGAGTTGGATGAATTAAGAATGAGGGCATATGAGAATGTAGCTATTTACAAAGCCTGCATGAAGCATTATCATGACAAAAAAATTTTGCAGCGCAATTTTTCTCCAGGGGACTGGGTGTTGTTGTTCAATTCATGACTGAGATTATTCCTAGGAAAGCTAAAATCTAAATGGTCAGGTCCATTGAAGGTATCACAAGTTTATGAAAACGGTGCCATAGAACATCAAGGAGAAAATGGGTCAAAATTCAAGGTTAATGGGAAAAGGGTAAAAAGATATTTGGGGGTGTTAGAGGAGGTTGGGCGAATAGCGGTCCTGTATCTAGATGAACCAAAAAACTTATAAAACCCCATTGTACCACGACGTTAACTAAGGCGCTTCTTGGGAGGCAACCCAAGCATTCTTAATTTCTATTCTCTTTGAACATTTTAATGCTTTATTGTTTTTTATTTTCGTAGGTAAATGCAATTCAAGGTAAAAGGGGATAGGGAGTGATCGATGCTTAACTAGTGGAGAGTCGATGCAAAAGCGCGGGGCGCCTCCCTCCTGTAGAAGATAAGGCAGTACACGAGATAATCTGGGAGGCAATCAATGGAATGCCGATATCAATTCGCGAACTGTCGTCGAATCACCAATGCTAGTCAGTACACCTGGAAGTTAAGAGCATGTTCGATGACTCATCTGGTGATTCACCACTGCAAAGGTGCGAACCGCCGATATACCGCCGGTCTCAACTAGTGTACCTAGAAGTAATCGTAACATCAGCATCTCACCTGGCGAAACACCGGTGTCAATCCGCAAGACGCTAGCCAATCGCCAGTTCTAAATCAAGAGACCATACCAACTAATTCCCATTGACGCCCACATCAACAGCTCATTGGTTCTCATCGGTGATTGCCGGTACACCCGATCTAGGTTTTTTTTTCTTCTCAAAAGGTTGACTGGTCTTTGACCATATAATTTCCACTTTTCCTTTTTCCTACCATCACTCATATTCCAAATAGACCACCTTTCCACCTAACCTCCATCAATATCCACCTCCCTCTTTCCCAATCACCTTCCCCTTTCTTCACATTTGAATATCTCTTCCAATTTTCCCCTCTCACCCCACATATATTCCCACAAATTTAGAGATACCATCAGTAAGAAAGTGCACAACCCTCTCCACTAGTTATCACATCTCATTTTGGTATGGCTTTTCTAGATTATGTTAAAATTAAGAATGAAAATCAACCATGATGCATGATTAGAGTTGATATTGTTGATATTTTTTTTTATTTGATTACCTCATGTTTTGTTTTGTGATGTGTGGTTCACTTCTCATGTTTTGTTTTGTGATGTGTGGTTGGTTTTTTTATATTTGGCGGTGAAGTTTGAGTAACCCCAGGTGTGTCACCTTCACAACTTGCCCAATGATAGATAAAATGACAACTTTCTTAAGGGAAAGTTGTCATTATTAATTTAGATGGACTCTGTAAGTTTAAATGATTATGGTGACGCACTTTGATTCAACCGAATGGTAGATAACCCGTCAGTGAACTGCCAGATATATTCGGCGAATCGCCGGTGAAATTGTGGATTTGACTGAAAAATCTTGATTCTTGTCACGAACCCGCATTTCAGCAATGCTTCGCGATTCTAGATTGGTGATTTGCCGGTAGGAGTCACCGATGGTTGAGGCTGCTACCCAGTTCATTGGTTCCTGCCGACAAACTCATCAGCACTCTGTGAAGCCATCTCCGCCTATCGCCAATGTTTCTCCTATATCACCTGGGTTACCTTACAACCCTTAGGATATTGTTTTGGTCTCCAATGTTTTGAGTGTTTTCTTAATTTTGTGCATAATACTAAACTTAGCCTGCAACATCATGTCCATATCTAGACAAATGAGAAAAGGAAAAGCACTAATGAGCAACATCGACACACCAACCTCACCTTTTGATGAAACCCAGCATATAGTACATATTCACTTTGGGCTGGATAGAATGGAAGAGTATTACATCCTTCAAGGAAAAGCGGTCCATCCATGTAGAAACACAATTTGAGTTAGAGTCCTTTGAAACTAATTTTCCCAATATCTACTATTAGATTGGCATGCGAGATTGGGGTTCATTCACCATACTCGTTAAGACCTACTTTCCTGAGTTGGTGTGGGAGTTCTATGCATCATACAAGGTGCGGCAAAGACTTCTAATACAAAAAGGACAAACAAATACAATTCCATGCCTACAGTCTGTATGGATGCGTGGCTAAGAGGTGCCCATAACTCCAGAAGCAATTAATTCCCTCTATTGAGCTGAGCCAATCCAACCAAATTCAGCATTCTACAAGAAGGTAGAAGATACAGCGAACCAGTTTAAATGGGTAGCTAGCATAATTGCAATAGGTCATCCACAGTAGGCCATCTCTAGGGGTTTGATTCATCTTCGTGATCTAAAATTTGAAGCCCGTATGTGGCTAGATTTGGTATGTGATCGGTTGATTCCTTCCCAGAATAGTGTAGAAGTACCAATTGAAGTGGCAATTCTTATCGCCTGTATTATGGATCATATAGACATCAACGTTGGATAAATCAATGTATATCAATTCAAAGAAAAGGCCAAGAAACAGGCAACATCATTACCATATTCGAGCCTTGTGAGTATGTTGTGTGTGCGGGCTTCATGCTCTTTGTTCTGACCATTGGATAAAACTGTTCGGGTTGATGGTGTGATTACATTGGACGTAAAAACTGATAAAGATTACCCAGTCTTAAAGCAGGCCAAAGTTATAGAAAATAGGACTCCACCACTACCTTCTATGCCCTCTAGCACAATTGAAGGCCAGTTCCAAGTAGTTGAGGTTCTCGCCTCCACACCAACTGACTTGCTAAAAATAGCACAAATATCCCAAGAGCATGAAAGTCAGATTGTAAAGTTAGCCAAGGACATCCCTTCCATGATCCAAAAAACCATTAAGAAAGCCATGCAACCTGCTAGAGATAAGTTGAGAGGTCTCTGTGCTACAGTTTAGGTCTTAGAAAATGATGTGATTTCTTTGAGGAAGGATGTGGCTACATTTACTGGACCTCCACCTGCCGCAACCCAACCCATCCTAAGCCAGCTGCAATGACACCACAACCCAAGGCACCCAACAACCCGTCGGATGATTGGTGGGTGGGGTATGACAGTTCATTGAAAATGGTATCTGATGAAGAGATATATCATAGCCGACCACCACCGCCTCCAATGCTCACTGTGAGAGAAGTAGATCCATCTTGAAAACTAGGCCGGGAAGATACCACTTCATATTATGAGCTTCGAACCCTACCAGATAAATGTGTGGTTCCCGGACCTGGGAAACCATTAGAACTCCCACCTTATCCATTGATGCTGACTTTATCAGAAACAACTTCTTGGCATTTTGATGCAGCCACATACTCCTGGGGCCCTCGCCCCAGTCACTAATTCTTTCAGGAATTCCCCTTCAACTTGTTGTCTTTTTTTTCCATTAAGGGCAATATGTTATTTGAAGTGGGGAGGGGAGTGTATATCTTATTTCAAGATGAGGTTAAGACATGATGCAACACAATGAAATGAATGATTTTTGAATGTTAGTGCTGAAAAATAGGTTCTTGCTTTGAATTGTCAAATGTTGTTTTGTCACCCAAACTCTTTTATTCTCTTATGTAAATAGTAGAATAGTAATCAAACTCCAAGTATTTTCTTTATACCACTGTTCTTTTCCAAGGAGCATTTTTCTTTTTCTTTTCCTTTTTTGTTGAACCGAGTTGGCACTTCCCGATGATAGATTGTGAGGTGACTCTCTTTTGGGAAAATTCCATGTCTTTCTTAAGTCTTCTGTGGAGATGTTTTAAGAGGTACTACCAAAAATTTTGAAATGTGGCATGAAAATGAGAAATGAAAAAAAAATGGGCATTTGAAATGAGAAATGTAGCACTCTTTGGTCATATATTGTAGATTCCTTGTTTGTCTTATGAATTTGTATGCTCTAGTATCTTGAATCAATATCTTGTAATGATAATGAATTTTATGGAATCTTTTGGTGCGATGCCTTTGGTGGTAAGGACCTTTGTGAATCTCATGCATAGCTTCTTGTCGAAAACTTTCCCTAAGTGTGACTCAAATTCAAATCGTAGATGTAGCTACACTTAGAGCATGATTTTAGGATTTCACTAGACTATTCACTCTACCCAAAATGGCCTCCAAAAATATCCTCCGTTATTAGCCAATATTGAGCCTTTTGAACTATTTATTTTTGAAAATCGCATTACAAGCTGATGTCTCTTCTTGATTCCCTCTTCTTGGCACCCATCCTCCCTAATTGCCAGTGAATGAAAAACAAGTGAGGGATCAAAGTCCTAGGGAGAGATAAGGAAATCTGTGAGCAAGAGGCGAAGAGCCTAAGTTTGGGGGTCTTCAAGAAAGGGGGATAAATAAGAAACATAAATCTGAGGTAGCACCAAATTGTGGGAAAAAGAATGAAATGATGAGTAAAGGAACCTTAAGATACCAAAAGAGAAAAGATAAGTGGAATGGTGTTACCTCTTGATTAGACAATGCTTAATCTGATAGCCCAAGGAGCTACAAGGAAGATCTTTGAAGAATAAAAGAGAAAAAACGGAGTAAGGTGGAGCGATATAAAAAAATTAGATGGGAAGGGTTGAAGTTCATGTAAAGGCATTAGGGAGGATCTATTCGCTAGAGCCAAATAATTATCTTACCATTACCCCTCGCTTTCATCATGTCCCACAAGTCCTAATTGATTTTGAGTGTAGTTCCTCTACATGAGTGGCGAATTACATGATGGGCAAGCCTATGGGTCGAAGTTGTGTGCATGAAGATTTCTTTTGGGAGAGTGAGTGTGATCATCTTTTTCTAAAATCCCTTGTGTGTGCATTAAATCATGATAGAAAAAAAAAGGATTCTCTCGTTGGTGAGTGGAATCATTCCTTTTGAGGACACACTTGCATTAAGGTAAGTGGCATCATTCCTTTTGAGGACACACTTGCATTAAGGTAAAGGTGTGGTTGAGGCATTAAGGAAAGCTTTGAATGTGCATTGATTATGAATTGAGATGCTATGTGTATTTATTTGGATAAGCCATGCCTTGTTTTTTAAATTGAAAGCATTTGTGAATCATGCCTTTGAATTGTGGTGGCCTCTCGAAATGTTTCCATATATTTTTCTTTGATTTTACTTAGAGAATTTGCTTCTCTTTTTTCAGTGAGTAAGTGAGCATTTTTGGGTTGTTATGGATTAAGTGGTCATTGGTGTCTAAACTCTTGTAGAGTAGCATGTCTCTTAATTGATAAGAATTGCATTACTTGAGGACAAGCAATGGTTCAAGTTTGGGGGTTTAATAAGTTGGTAATTTACTAACTAATTAGGCTCTTAAGCATGAGCTTTAGCTTAGTTTTCAAGTTCTTTGGATGAATTTTATACCCTTTTTCCCTTTTTAGGTGCAGGCATCTGAGTTGAAGAGAAAGATCTAGAAGTGGAGTAAAAAGGATAAAATCAGCTGAAAACCGGCAGTACACCGATGAAAAGGCATATGACCACTGACTTGAGGATAATGTGCAACCAGTGGCCATGGACATCAACCGACAACTCGCCAATCAAATCACCTATCGGTGCCTGCACTTTCTGGACCAAGGAGTAAACAAACCGGCGGATTGCGTATGAAGGCCGGCGAACCACCAAATGGTCATGGAGAATCACTGGATGTGCAGTAGATGATGGACGCTAGTTTGCGAAATGCAACCGGTGAACCGCTGGCTCCCCCACAAGTGACAAAGTACCTGAACAAGNTGGAGAATCACTGGATGTGCAGTAGATGATGGACGCTAGTTTGCGAAATGCAACCGGTGAACCGCTGGCTCCCCCACAAGTGACAAAGTACCTGAACAAGGGCAATAACACCCGCAATGAAAAAAGAGGATATTGGTTGTCCTATTTTTGTATATAGTCTAGAAAAAAAATACTCGGTACACAACTTTATCCTTCTAAGCTTTTTTGAACATTCCTTTTGCCTTGGAAAGAGAAGAACTCCATTGGAGGAGATTGTTAAATATTGTTTTTCTTATTTTCATCTTCTTCCATTATAAAGGTATAACCATTGCTACAAACATACTTAGAGTTTAATTGTGCTTGCTCTTACTAATAAAATCATTGAGTTTATTGATGAATATACTCTTTAGTTTCTTAATCATGAGTAGCTAAATCGTGAACTAGAGGTGTGTGATGATGTGTGCTTAATTAGATTGGGTATTGCTAGATTCATCTTAATATTGCTTAATTAGTATAAATATGTTCAGTTCTCTCCAATTTATAATTGATGATCCATAGTTGCAAATGTGGGTTTATTTTCCTTACTTGATTTTATCTTGAAAAAGAAGAATTCAAGTATTGGGAGAGAATTTGATGGTGGGAATGGATGTGATTGTGTGGATTTGGGATAGAAATAACCAAAATCCATGTTCATAATCCTAATTAGTAGTTGATGGGTATAAATAGTTTAGCTATTAACCCAAACTCTATTGGGCTAATTGAATTGTGTCTTGAGGTTTGGAAGGACTTGAGAAAAAGGCATCCATGAGGTTGAAAAACATAGTGCGTCATCTCGTCCAAAGTTATTTACACTTATTCACAATGATTTGATGAGCTAGCATATCCTTATTCGATTAGCACCCCATCTACACCACACCTCTAGTCTTCTCTCATTATTGTCTATCAATTACGGTTATTTTGCTATTTTGGCAAGGTGATTTAAAATCCACAATATTGTTCACTTCATTTTTTTCCTAAAAATTTACTGTTTTATTTTTGTTAATCGTTTCGAGTTAATTCAAATTTTTTGAAACAACGCTTGCGCAAATCATTCACTAGTATTTGTGGGATTCAACCTGATCTTGGGCATAATTGTGTTCCCAAGTGCTATTTTATAACTTAGTTTAGTCATGTTTGTCTATTTATGCATTTACATTCTCATCTAATTTTATGTAAATTTGGATATGTACTAATCAACATGATTAGTCCTTGTTTTGTAGGTGAAAAATGCATTTGAGGGACTAAATAATGATGGGTGAAGTGGAAGTGGAGGAATGGAATGGGAAGCAAATTGCAAAGTCGCTACGAAGCATGCCATGGCAAGGTTGGCCGCGCTGTAGTAACGCAAGGCCACGCCGTGCGTGCGCCGTGCCAGCTTACCCCAGCTCGAGAGAATGCAAAGAATTTAGAGCGCCTCGCGCCAGCGCCGCCGTTGTTGAGGAAAAATTAAAATTCTTGATTTGAGAACATCTACCTACCCGTTGGTTTTTCTTTTTCGCCTCTTTTCCGACTGGGCCGTGAACCGAAGAATAAGAATTTTCTTGTCTCGATCATAGTTGTTTTTAGTCATATTTAGGGGCCATGCCTAAGTATTTTGACGGGATGACCACCGCCTTGAGAGAAAATTAGTCAATAGGTTTTGGTTTTTCAACCCGTAATCAATGGATGGCTTGATGGCCTCTTGTTATGTGCTATACATGATTGTGAGATGCAAGTGTGGATTATGTTGAAGCATGTAAGAAGTTGTATAACTCGTTTGAGACACCTACGCTCTTGAATGGGACTTATGCTTAAAGCTTAATTTTGAATTTTTTATTTTTTTTATTTTTTTTATTTTTTTTATTTTTTTTACTTTTCTATTTATTTTTTGAATATTCCATGCTATTGTGTAGTGTCTAGAACTTTTCCTGGTGTGTATACAAAAATGAAATGAGGGATGTCGATTGTAAGAGACTGGGCTTAGGAATTTCATTGAATGAGCCTAAATTTTATCCCTTTCTTTACCTACCTTGAATGTATGATCCTAGTTAGCCCCATTGAGCCTTAAGCCTATTCTTCGATAGATACAACATGTTAATCCTTTTCTTCTTTCAATAGCTTTGAAATTTCTCCAAAACTTCTAAGCGCCTTAAGTGGAAAAAATCTAATAGAGTAAAGGAGTGATAATCGTGAAAAAAGGAAAAATAATGGTTGTGGGATTTGGAGGAAAAGATTAGAGGTGCACTTGCTTGAAAAATGCTTGAGTATTGGTAGGGAGTAAGAAAAAAAAAATGCAATGAAAAAAGTTGCTTAAGTACTTTTTACTAATAAGCTATGTGTGCTTAAAGAAATGAGAATCGAAGAGGAAATTTAAGATTGAAAAGAATGAAAGTGTAGTAAGAGAAGAGATGTCCATAATGAATGTGTGATGTATTAAAAGCGCTTGAGGAAGATAGTCACTATTATTAGCTATAACTGATTCTACCTCGGCCTCTTAGCTATATTACAACCCACACAAGTTCCCACGGATCTTTATGTAAACATCCTAAATTGTGGGAGTAAAACACTAAGGGAAAGCTTATGGGTCAATACACGTGGCATGTGTAAATTCTTGTGAGAGTAAGCTAATTCTTTTTATATACCCATACAATTTCCAGTATGGATTTTGAAAAATTTGTGAGTAAAAATGGGTAACTCTCTTTGTGAGGGCACATGTTTAATGAAGATAATTTATGTCTAATTTCTTGATCAGTTAATTTCTCATGAGGTTGTTGAAATTAAGAGTCGATTCTTGAGGTTAGGAAGTCTTTAACATAGTGTCATATTTAGCTAATGGTTAAATTGCATGCTTTATTTTTAACTTGCTATCTAATATAATCGTTGTAGCCGTAGCTTGAATTGTCTTGCCTCAATTAGCTATGTTGTCTTCATGTGCATGAGATGTAAAAGGTTCGTTCGAGGACGAACAAGGCTTTAACCGTGGGGCAGTGATCCCGGGCATAATTGCGTGCCAAAGTGCTATTTTTATACCCTAGTTTAGTCATGTTTGTCTCTGCTTATGTATTTAAGCATTCTCATGTGATTTTATGTAAATTTGGATATGTACTAATCAACATGATTAGTCATTGTTTTTGTAGGTGAAAAATGTATTTGAGGACTAAATAATGATGTGGTGGCGGAGGAATGGGAATGGGAAGAAAATTGCAAAAGTTGGAAAGTAAGCATGCCATGGCAAGGCTGGGCGATGCGCTGTGCAGCGTGCCACGTTGTGCGTGCGCCGTACCGCGCCGTGCTACGCCAATGCTGTGCGTGAGAGAATGTGTGAATCTCCAGAGCGCCGTACGCTACGCGTGCCACGCCAGTACATTCAAGTGCCAGCGTGGTTGTCGCCAGGTGCCATCGCTACTCGGTTCCGTGCCACTTACCACGCGGTGATGCCTCTACTGGCGTCATTATTTGGCTAGTCTCCAAAGGTGCATTCGTGTCTATGTCACGTAGGAAAATATGCGCGTCCACTTCCGATCCACTGAGCTAACCCACGATGTGCAAAATTGCACATTCCCTATTTACTATAAATTAAACTCCTTAGCTTCCAAAATCAAATGTCACGGGGTATTTTCGATAACCGTAAAGGAGCGAAGGGAGAAGTGAAGAACTGTAACTAGGGTTGGAATATATTTCATTCTACTTTAATTATTCTCTGTAAATACACACTCTCAACATGTTTTTGAGTATTTGTACGAACATGAATAGCTAAAACCCTTCCTCTAGGGTTGAGGCTTTGTAAGATGATTGTAATGTACAATTCTTCTTAGCTTTGAGTTTTTAGTTGTTGTTTTGTCTTTACATCTTTTCATTATTGTTGTTTTTATGCTTGATTACCAAGTGAAAACAAATGTTAAGCTTAGGTAAAAGCTTGAAAGAGTAACCCTAGGCTAGAACAAGAGAATGTAGGGAGCAAGTTCTTATCTTTCGATATGATTCGAAATTAGGATAAATAATATACCTAAATTGCCTTGCTTGGTTGATACAACAGATGATAGTAACACACCAACTTGGAATTGTCACTCCACCACTTGCAGAAGTAGTTGTGAAACTGGGTTAGGTTAAATGATTAGAGGTTTGAAAGTCCGTAATCAAGGTGCAAACCCCGTAAACCACATCCATGTAGTTGAATTGCCCACGAGCTAGGATGTCACATCCCCGCTCAACGATGTAGTTGTGAGGCTAGTTTATCATTTTTAAAGGCTCGAAAGGAGACCATGAACACCCCATTTCAAGTATGTGAGACAACAATTGATAATTTCTTGAAATATTAAGAATTGTAGCATTGCATGATTATTTGGCCTTAACTATAGTTGCTTCTTCAATTGTTTCTCAAGTATTTGTGATCACCCCAAAACTTAATTACTTATCGAAAACTTATATAATCAATACTTGTGAAGTGCTAATCTCTATACGGAATCATAATTTGTCAATTGGTCTCGGGCCTCGTGGGTTCACATCCTAGCTTTTAAAAAGGACCATCAGACATTTGACGATCGCGACGCTGCGTGTGCGTTGAGCGTAACACAACTCCGAAGATGTCTGGGGAATTTTTATTTTGATACAATGGTCGCTTACACTTTTTTCAAAGAGGAAAGGTATTTGAAGGCTATCAATTACCTCTTCTTCAATAAGACAACCAAAAGTAGTGAAGTTCGGGTTGGTCTCGATGCATGTGAGAGAAGAGCTTTCAAGAGTTGAAGACTCAACTCATTACAACCCTAGTTCTGACTCTTCTCTAGAAGGTTCGTAATTCGCTTTGTGACCTATCGTGACGCCTGTAGCTTGCCTTCGGTTGTGCTTGATGCAGCAGTAGGTAAGGCACAGCTTACATTTTCAGACAACTCAAGGTTCAAAAAGAAGAACTATCCGACCTATGATCTCGAGCCGGGTAGCTTAGTATTTTCCTTAATGATTTGTGGTATACACTTTAGGAGGTTTATGTGGATGTTTTTACTAACCACAAGAGCTCACAATATGTGTTCTAGCCAGAAGGGATCTGAATCTACATCAGATAAGATGGCTAGAATTATTAAAGGATTAAGTGACATAAGTGTATAGTATCACTCGAGCAAAGCTAATGTAGTGGCTGATTCCCTAAGAAGTCTATAGGGAGTGTTGCTATGTGTGAGGAGGATAAAATGAACCTGCAAAGGATATCTATAGATTGGGTCTTAAATAGGGCCCAGCGCTTGATTGATTCACAGAATGTGGAGTTGTTCTGAGTGGGTCAGAATCCTCCCCCTTGTGGTGGAGGTTAAATCAGCAGGGACGAATACCTTATTCTTTGGGCTTTGAAGTCAATAAAGGGCCCAAGGAAAAAGTGGAAAACATTCTTCAAAGAGAGATTGTGTTTATTCCTAATGTAGGTCATGGTGTTTTAGATATGGATGATTTTGATGCAAATGGATACTAATGGAAGCTCATAGCACCAGGTACTCTATCCACCTAGGTGCAACCAAGATGTACCATGATCTCATGGGAAGTTCATCAGAATGACATACGGCGACATTGCGCACTTGTGGCAAGTGTCCAAATCGCCAACAAGTCAAGGTTTAACATCAAATACTCTAGGTATGACTCAGTATATGAGCATTCTTACTTGGAAGTGGGAAGAAGTGAACATGGACTCGCCACAGTCTACCTCGCATGCGCCGACAACATGACTCAATTTGGGCAGTTGTAGATCGAATGATCAAGTCAACACATTTTCTACCAAGTGAAACCATTGCACTCGGTAGAGGATTATGCTAGATCACCTCCGGAGTTAGTTATAATTACATGGACTTCCTTGTCTATCATTTAGGATAGGGTACCAGTCACCTCACACTTATGGAGGCTGGTTTTAGAAAGGATTTGGTACTCGTCAAGTCAAGATAACTTTTCTCACCTACAAGTATTGCATACAAATGAGCTACTATTCGGGAGAAGTTGGAGGATATGTTGGGACTTGTGTGATCGAGCCTCTCAAAGGCATGGGATGATCACTACCAACAGTTTGAATACAATAACAGTTACCACTCAAAGATTCAGATGACCCCATTTTAGGCATTATATGGGAGAAGGTAGAGACTTATAAGGTGGTTGTTGCTGGTGAAGTTTCCCCAATAGAATCTAATTCATACATGAGGCCATGCAAGGTTCAGAATGATTGGAAATGACTGAAATTCAGCTCAAAGATGACAAAAATATGTTGATGCAAGCAGAAGAGAGCTGAGTTTGTTGTGTGATGATTGAAGTTTACTGAAAATTCTATCTATGAAAGGGGATTGATGAGGTTGTAAGAAAGCCATTACCAAAGAGGTTGGTCTCGTAATCCGGGAGATGCTTTGGCAATGTGGGCGATGAGCTCGATTGGCTCAATGGAGTTAGCACTATTACCCAGTCTATGTGCCTTATTGAAGAAATGCACGCTGGTTCGACCTCACAGTGCTCTTTTGAGAGAGTTGGTGTGTGCATATTCTCTGTACGAAGAGGTTCCAGTTCGCATTTTGGATCACCGTGTTCGTAAGGTTGAGAACAATAGTGGGTCAAAGAAAAGCTCCGAGAAATAACAGGGAGGGAGCTACATGGGAAGCCAAGTGCATATGATGGCTAAATATCCTTATCTTTTCCTTCTCCCCACTTCAATGTTAGCATAAGTTTCCTCTGGAGCACTCTATCCAATTTCTTGTTTGGATCATGCCTCTATCGCCTTTACTTAGTTAGAATGCTTATATTTATCAATTTAGCCTGGGCCATGTATTTCATTTCCTGTGCCGCCACTCCATCAATTTTCATTCTATAGTTCTCGCTCTCGGGATTACATCTCTTTCCCTACCTTTTTCAAATTTCTAGTAAGCCTCCATTCGAGGATTACGTTCCTGGCGGGAGATATTGTAACACCTCGTATCCTCGGAGGAAATATTGCAGTAAAAGAATAAAGGTATACCTGGTGCTGTGGATGATCTGGGAAGTGATGACCGTCACACCTTCCTCGACGTGGATCCAGCTGTGCGACGCACGGTCACTTGTATTTTCGAGTGTCCAATCCTTCATCTTATGGGCGAAAAGGACTCGACAAACCGTCAAGTGAGTGACAAACTCACAAGGCAATCATCACTTAGGCCAAGTTCAGCCGTTTTGTCTAAGGAAGGACGAGGGCCGACTGACTGTGTGAAAGTCGTGGCCGACAATCACTTGGTAAAAACATTGTGGGAAATTTTTGTTTAAGTCACGGCTGAGATGATTGGACTATCACCTGCTCCCCACAAACGCGCAAATACCTAGAAATTTCAAATTTATAAATACTTAGGGGGTAATTTCATATATTTCCACTTTTTTTAGTCCCTAAACTACATCATTTTGGAAATATTTTCAAGGGATTTAGAGGGAACTCGGTAGTTTCTCTCTTAAGCAAGAGCTAGGGCTTCAATTTTCTGTAGTTTCAAGATTCTTCTCCGAATTTCTTTAGGTATGTGGGACTCAACAAGAGGATTCTTTCATCCTCGTGTCCTGCAAATTTATCTTCATAAACCTTTTTTATTCTAGCCCCGTAAGAGTGAACTAGGGCTTTTCAGATGAATTGTGAATCGTGCTTAAATTTTAGTTGTTTTTCTAGTTCCTACCACCCTCGATATGATTTACGTTCTTGTATTAAATTTCATAGATAATATCTAGATCTAGTTTTAGCATGACTTAGGTTGATTCTCATATGATTTTAAAGCTTCTTTTCAAATTGTTATTTTCCATATTATTGTTTAACCGAAATTTTCCGCATGAATGTTCCAAATTGCGTAGTATTTTCGTATTTCAAATACACTTAGTATCCTTTAGCAAAGGTCACCGATCAGCTGTCTCTTAACACAGGACACCAATTAAGCATCTCCGCCACGTCCTTAGGCTCATAGGGCACTTTCGCATAAGTTATTCTGCCTTAGCCTTAGGACAATTCGCCAGCTAATAAATTCAATTAGATATAACTAGAATTTCGGGGCTAGGAGTAGTTCTTGGCACCGAGAGGGCCGGGGTTTAACGCACCAAGGTTCCCTAAACTACGTGCCACACAGGTCTTTAGCCCGAATGGGTATCGCCTCGTGACTCACGCCCATGCCTTTATACCCTAGAAAGTACATCGGGTCCTTTCATGATGCGTATACACGAACCCACGCTAGGTCACGTGGTTAAGCATGTCAGTTTATAGAATCTCCTATAGAGTAGTTCACCCAATACGCTCATAGTCCCTAGTCTAGTCTAGTCATCCTGTAATTTTAGGATATGCTTATGACTTTCAATCGCCTATTGGTCCTTACAATATTGTCGCATTTCGATTTCGATTCAAAGATTTAATGTTTCAAATATGGTTTTAGCAAGTTATTTAGCTCATTTTATGTTTTATCGCATTCTTATGCTTAGCTTATATCTCACATACTCGTACATTCAAAGTACTGATTTGTGATATTTCTATGTGCTATATCATTTTATAATATAGGCTTAGGTTCTTAGGTTCAAGAGGTAAGTTAGTATGTCTTCTAGACTTAGTACAGGTTCTCATTGCGAGTCCTCATCTTTCGAGGACCGGAGTTTTCATCTTCGCATTTGTTATTTTTTAGTTTCATCTTCACAGGAGTTAGTTGGGGTTTGTCCCACAACTCATTAGTTCTTTAGAAGTCTTCCGCATACAATATGTAGTTTTAGCTTAAATTTTCGCTTTTGAGAAAATACAGATGCTCTGTATTTAATATTTTGCTATTATTTTAAACATCTCCGCTAAATATTATCTTTTAGTAAATCACTTTATTAGCATTGTGCTTTTCCATGGGTTTGCTTGGGTCATGTGTGATCTCTAAGTATTGTGTATATGCCTAGGATTTAAACTCAAGTCGTGGACATGCACAATAATTGTATTTGTATTATAACCAAACTTATCCTCTTTTGAGCAAAACATCTCATAAGGGCAAGTAAAGATGGTTTTCTTGGTCTTCCGGGGGCCAGTGGAAATTGACAGCCCCTGGGGGCCACCCATCGAGCAAAGCAATAAAACTTTTACCTACAAGACGATCAAGCTTGATCCATGAAAGGCATTGAAAATGGTCTTTCTATGTTCACTGATTGAGGTTTTGATAATCCATGCATACACGCCATCTCGTGGATCGGTCCGTTGGAATCAACTTCATTCTTCTCATTTGGAACCGCAATGATTCCACCCTTCTTCTGCACACATTGTACCTGACACACCCACTTACTATCAACAATAGGGTAGAAAACCAAAATGATTTCTAACCACTTAATAATCTCTTTTCTTCACTCACCTTCAGAGAAGGGCTTAGTTTTCAAGTAGTGCTCTATACTAGGGAATGCAGTCCACAACTGCACTACTCTACAAGATCTCGCAATAATACTAACTTAAAAGTGTTGTTCTCTAGAAATGCATGCCTTTATGTGAAGGAAGTAGCCTTAAGCAATGTAACACTCAAGGTTACTTTAATTGAAGGTTTTTCTGGAGGAATTGCACTATTCTTCAAATTGAGGTCCAACTTCTTTGCCCCAAACTATAGGACCCTATTCTAGAAAGTTCTGAATGATCACTCTCATATCCTTGGATATCATCCTCAAAGTTCGTAAGGTCAACCAACTTCATCGCCTTGCCACCAAGCCTCTCCTCAAGGGACACTAAGTGCCTCTCATCCTCAACAGAGTTTATAACTGATACTTTCACAATCTCTAAATTAGAAGGGGAATGACTGGAACCCTGTGCCACACCTAAACGAGCACACTTCTCGCCACAAAACCGACTATATTGAAGCCGTAATCGATGAGGTTCTAAATACAACAACTATAAAATCGCAGTAAGATGATAGACTATAGAGGAAGCTGGCTTACCTAACCAACCAAAAGGTATACAATGGGCCATCAAGGCTACAAAATGGAAAAAAAAACTATGTAATAAGGCCCACTCCGGAAAAATGATCACACCACGCCAACGTAGCCTCTATGGAATATATTAGGTAATCAAATGATTTGGGACAGTCCTCAAAACTACCATTAACTCAAACATCTAACAACTCCAAAAAGACCTAGAGTGTACCGACTCATCTAGAACTCCACTCAAAGAATAAAGAATTTGATCTACCAACCCACCATAACCCATGAATGCAAAGTGTCTACTCGTGGCTGATAAGAAGATGTATCGGTATGTAAGGAAGAAAACAACTACAAGACTCGCATTATAGATCGTATACCGTATATCTCTACCTATCCCCCATAAGCCCGACAAGTACATAACAGAAGGTACTTGCCTCCATTAGCCTAGCATGTCCAAAACAAGTTAGCAACAAATAGTGCAATGTAGGGCCGACACGCTCACCGTTACCCCTCTAGACCTCTCTGGGACCCGCCTCGCCATTACCACAACCTCGGCATCCACTACTATCAAATAAAAAGATAACACTGAATAATCACAATATAATGCCAAGCAAATCAAAAGTAAATACTACCAATCAACATCATCAAACAACTACCGTTTGATCTTTTGGCCAAGACAAATAGCGTAGCTCCATCCATCCAGAGAGCCAATCATGATACCAAAAAGGCTAAGAATAGACATATACGGCGCTATGTAATCATGTACCTCACCAAGCTCTTGAATTTCTCGTAACGAACCTATGGGAGTGCAAACTCAACTCCACCATACGCTAATAGTTTTACCCTTGACTAAAACCCGCCGCCCGCACTCAACTCTCTCGCATCGGGTATCCACGAGCTCCAAAAGACTCAAACACAATACACACACACAATCACAACATTCACAATCATAACAATAATAATCATATGCTCAAACAAATCTACAATCAAGCCTAACATCACTAATCGATTATTTGGTAACATACATTATTCTTTCTCTAGCAAGTTCCGGAGGTCTAATGATGAGCCACTAAAGTGCAAGGATTACCATCCTAAATGGCTCATCCCCTAAGATTTACAAGAAGCCCAAAGCCACTCTACTCACCACTAACAACAAGGGACATGGCAAATCCAACCTAAGTGTCACCACTACTATCAACACAAATTTCAATTAAAATATAATAAAAGATCATCCTATCCATCGACCTTAACCACTTCTAAACCCTTTATTCATTTTTAAATTTCATCACCTAATCTTATTCACACAAACATCCCATAACTTGCTACAAGAACCACACAAACATCCCATAGCTTTTCTCATAAGCCTCCGACCAAGGAAACTTCACCCTTTTGAGTCAACTTAGTCAAGGGCGTTGCGATGGATGAGAAACTTCCACAAGCCTCCGATAATAGCCGCCTGCTCAAGAAGCCCGAATATCTCGAAGGATTCACTGTCTGGGGCTAATTCCTTCACCGCCTCAATCTTCTCGCGAGCCTACTTTCATGCCTTCTAGACGCCACATGGACCAAGAATGCCATGGAGTCCAACCAAAACTAACACTTTCTAAAGTTTGCATACAATTGGTGGTCTCGAGGGTCTCAGAGCATACTGGTGAGTGGTGAAGGTCTTCACTTCTAAAGTATACCAAGATGTCATCACGAACACGATTATTAACATGTCCAAATATGGCTTGAAATCTCGCTCATCGTGTCCATAAAAGCCGCAGGAGCATTCGTTAGTCCAAAAGACATAATTAAAAATTTGTAATGACCATATTGTGTTTTTAATGCCGTCTTCTGGATATCACTCTCCCGAACTCTAAGCCGATGATAACTGCATCTCGAGATCTATCTTCGAGAAACACTTACCACCCTGAAGCTGATCGAAAATTATCACCCCGGGGGTAAGGGATACATGTTCTCGATAATGACTTTATTCAATTGTTGATAATCAATGCACATACGGCGGAACCATCTTTATCCCAAACAAATAGTACCGGTGCACCCTCTACGTAGACTTGCCGGTCTAATGAAACCCTTATCTAACAAATCCTTCTTTAAATAATCCTTCAACTCTTTAGCTCGACCGGGGCCATCAGTGTAGGAGTGAATGGATATAGGTTCCGTATCCCGTAAAGGTCAATATCGAAATCCATCTCCCTCTCGAGAATACCGGAAAATCAATGGCACTCGTATACTCATGTACTAATAAACTAACTGGATAGTTGGGGTCTCCACTCAATATCCTTGACCCTAACCAAAATGATCCATTCAACCCTTAGGAAATCATCTTTCGGCACAGGTAGGAAACGAAGCGACCACAAGCCACAATTGAACTACTGCCTCCATTCCTAAGTGATCAAGTACTGAATTCGAATTTACCGATTGGTCTCACTAATGGAAGCATAACAAGAATACAACTAATCACGCCAAGACAACACGAAATCATTCATGGCTAACTCTATCGATCTATTGAGATGACCTTATGGAGAACCAAGGCCGCAATTTCTATACACCCGTCTAGCTATAATTGAGTCACCACTGGAGTAGAAACCGAGAAGGATTCTCTACAAGACATCTGGATCACCAAGCCACCGCTACATAAGGTGTCACAAAGGACAAGGTGTCCCCTTGATCTAACAATGCATAAAAATCAACATGGAAGACTCGAACATACAAGTAACCATATTCGTGGAGACCTCCTGCCTCACGGATGCTGTGGAGCATAGAATCTCGCTTCAGGCGACTTCGCCACCGCACCGGTAGATGCCTCTGATATGCCGAGTGAGGGGGTGGGCTGCCGAGCCAGAAGCCAGGCCATGACTCCCAACCTCGACCAAGCTCAGCTGACAATCTCTAAGCATGTTCCTGCTGTCCACACCAAACACGCACCCGATCCCGCCAAGAACCGCATGCCCTAGGCCAAGACCGTGACAAGCCGGAACACTCACCCGCGGACCTACCGCTTCCACTCCTCGAAGCTTGATGCTCGCCTATTCGATCATGCTTAGGATGAGATGGCACACTCCAGGCTGATGAAGTTATGCGGATGATCTCTAGTGAGTCTACCGAGCCAGCATCTACCGCCGGAACTCGCTGCGAGGATATGTGGCTCCTCCGCCCGGCCTCTTTTGGCCTCTCTCTCTCTCGAATGTACTGCCTCCATCTCGCCGCGCATAAATACCATCTAAGTGAAGTCTATATCTCCGGAGCAGAGCATGGCAACTTCCGAGATTCCTTATCCAAGTAACTTGCTATCCCTTGCACAAACCTCGCTTACTCGCGTCTGTCCCACTAACTCGTATATTACCGATAGACGGTGAACTTCAGGAATACTTCTAGTACTATCATCCTTCCTTGCTTCGTATTTACAAACTCGCCGCCTCTATCTTTCTCATCTTCAAGGGAAGAACTGATCCAGAACGCACATGGAACTCTTCCCAAGTGACCAACCTACCTGAAGAAATCTAAGTGTCTTTCACCGTGGAACCAAATACGCACAACCCCTTTCAACTAGTAGGGAGGCACCAAGACTCCCTACACCGCCACCCCATAACTCCGGGTGATCTTGATAAACCTCTCCACAAACTCGTGTGGGTCCTCATCTACCTTGCACCTAGAATCTCCCAAGCGAGTCATCAAGCCCCCGACTGCTTCGTTGCACTGCTGGCTCCCGCGAACATGCGCAGTTCAAGTGATTGACTCGAAGCACATGATTGCGCAAGTATCTCGGATAGCTGAACAACTCGCATGGGCGCCGCCCGGTGCTTCGAGGCTTTAACGGTGGGACTCGGGCCGACGCCCACGACCCATGCCATCCTCGCGAGGCCTTCACCGCTTCCATTTCTCCTTCCATTCATCCTTCGAGGAGCCATGATTCTCGCAATCGCGAATAACACGAATTAGAGGGATGGAAAGACTCTTCTACCCACGACATATGATGAAAGATGAAATATTTCTAGAATGTTTCATGCCTCTTCGCCATAAGTGTGGGCGTTTGGCCACTCATGAAGAAGACTATACTTAACACTTAATTGAATTCTAGGTACTTCTAACCTATGGTTTGATTCCAGTTTGTCACGACCCGATAGGAGACCCGCATCATAGACATGGGATAAGGGACCCCGAGAGACCCTTTAGTCAATCCATGGAATAAGCATTCACTAACCTGCTCAATAAGCATAAAGGAAACATAATGATAAATCAACTGAAATCTAACTTAACATAACAAATGTAATGAACATCCGTGAGCTAAAACATGTTCAAGTCTTATGTTTCCTAATTTGGACGATCATGGGACACACTGCACCAAATTTTCAAAAATACTAAAATCAAAAATACATCCAAGGTAATCAAAGTATAGTCTCAAATATGAGGACTCACAAATCTAGCAAAGCAATCATAGCGGCTATGAATGGGACAAAATCCTAGATACGAATCCTCGTATCATGAAACAATGCATAGGAGGTATGCGGTCGTATGTGGAATGTAATGAGTATGAAAGGTAAGTAAAACCGCTAGATCAATATAAATCTTTTAAAACAAGTTATACATATATAAAATAAACCTTTAACGAAAAAACAAGATCACACGTATTCATTATGAAATCATCCTTAAGCTTGCGCTACGATCATGCAGGCATTTAGAACATCATGACTGACTTAGCCTTAAAGCAAATCATAACATTTATATCAAAAGTTGAAAATGAGTGAAACCTTTATTTTTGAACATGCATGTATAAGTAATCATCACGGTAATGTGTGGCAAAGTCGAATAATGTAGATCGTGGGAGACTACTAATCGACATACCATGATAGAGCTTTACGTAGTCCCGACTATTATACTTAAGTGGGAAGAGCCATCCAAAACCTTTCCAGGTCTAGGGACGCTACTATGATGTCGATATCAAGCTTAAAGGGGCCATTCGGGAAAGGGATAGCTCACAAGCGAGGTCCCACAATATAATAGAATCAACCTATGTTGGCGCATAAGCCCCGGGGGCATGTATGGCCACCCTGCTCTCTTGCAAGAGACTCTCTCCCAAAACATGCAATGCTCTACACCGTATAAATAATGAAGATCAAACATCATTTAGTGACGAAGCTCAACATGAATTCATGCATAAAACCCAACATCGTATGAACGGAGCTCAACATTGCTCATCGACAAAGCTCATTATGAAATCGTGCATACACTAGACATCATATAAATATGAAGCTCAACATTGTCATTTTGACAAAGCTTCGACTGAAATCATGCTTAGACTCAACATCATGTGAAATGAAGCTTAATGACAACATACAACTCATTTACAAAAATTCACGCACATAAGAAGCTTTACTATGTCACGTACTCACAAGCTCAAAGAATAAAGCAAATATACATGCAGAGCCTTTACTTTAAAATCATGTGGTAAGTCTACTTAGAAATCATTACTTCATCATCATCAACATAAGGACCTTGCCCAAAACCTTAATAATTTTGAACCCATCCAATTTATTCAAAACATTATAATTTGGGAGATTTCAACTAAAATGAGGTAACGGTCAATTCAAGAAAAATTGTCATTTATACTAACATTGGGCACTACCCAGCTTCAACATACTAGAGTCCATTTAATCTTTCAAAACATCATCAAAATCATGCGTAAGGTTGGAAACGTGCTTTTCATCACCTACTCAATTATCATCACATTCTCTATTAGGAATACCCACACATGGGCGTTTTAGATTCAAATATTATTTTTTAGAAATAATTTTGTAAAAGAAATTAAGTTAGAATTCGCCCAAGCTTCCTAAATCATCAATATCAATTCCAATTAATCATATCCATGAGTAGAAATGTAAAAATCATGCAATTGAATGAAAACTCATACTTGACCATCACAAACTAATCAATAAATTAATAGGAATGAGCATGGGTGTGGAAGGAAGAACCCACTCATACTTCATATTCGGATTAAAGAATTCAAACCCTTCCTAATTGCCCAAATTCGAGATTCCAATTGGAAACCTTGACAATTCACCTTGATTCTTCTCCTCAAACCCCCAACCTTGCATACATGAATGGGGATGGCCTAAGATGGGTTTTTCTTTGCTAAACCTCTATTTGAGCTTAAACGACGTAGTATAGGCCCTTAGAACTTAGGAATTACGAAAAGCCCTTACTGAAATCGTTGAAATTAATCAAGCGGGTCTCAACGACGACTTGACGACTCATCACCTAGGCATACGATCCATACCTTATCAAGTACACTCGCTCATCATTCATGAAAGTTCAATTGTCTTGAGACGTGGCCTCCTAACGGGTCGTTAGGACTGCGACACTCGTTAGGTACCATCTGTTATGTACACTTGACAAGCTTTACTATCTTTCCCTAGACAACCTCTACAACCGACATGACGACTGCTACATTCCCATGGGGACCCGAGTCCATCATCATCTCGCCTTCCCACAGTCACTTGGACGACTGCTAGGCCTCCTAACGAGTCATCCAATACTGGTTTCCGCACTGCAATATTTTCCAGTTTTTATCCTTATTCACATTCCCGGGTCCAATTTTTAAATTCTCGGGTATAACAATTTATATGAATTCGATTCGTAGAAACTATGAGACAACAACCTAACAGCGTTAGCACACCTATAACCAACTCAACAAGTAAAACTAAAGGAAGAAGGATTACCAATGCTTCACCATGAAACAGCCACCAAAAGCCCCGAAAAGACACCAAAATGCAAGCTACATGCGATTCCCAACTTTCCAACCATCGATTCCAATTCCTTTGATTATGTTTTATGCTCCCAAAATCATTGAAAACTAGTTAGGATAAGTCTATAGAGAGTTCGCACTGACATTTTAAATGAGAAAAGGATATGAAATAACTGACGAAATGGACTTATATAGTCCTCCACCGCCTTGGCCATTTTTGATGTGCTTCCTTATGCCGTCTCACAAAGACTACAATATCTCTCTATTTCAAATATGGACTTTTGAATGGTTTAATGCATTGAAAACTAGACTCATAGACCTTTTAATTTGATAGGTTGTGCCCCCTAACTCATTATATATTGGAAGAAAACTTATATACATTTGAACAAAAATTTCAGAGAATCTCAATGAGGAAATTTGCGATAACTTTGCCGAATTTTGTTTGGCTAAATTTGACTAATGTCAAATATTAACATCCGATCATGGAGTGATTCAAATACTTCATAACACTTCTTAGTACCCCTTAGTTATACCTTAAAGTATGAATTTATCACTCAAATTATATGTGGTTTACATCCTTCCCTCCTAGAAACATTCATCCTCGAATGTTGGACGACACGCACGACCCCAACTCATTGAATGACATAGCATGACGAGACTCACACCGAAATCCTACAACAAACAACTCCAAACAACAAAAAATTTCACCATAGCAAGGCACGACACAACTATAACCATAATCAAATTAAAGGATCTTACTCGCCACTCATGTCTAGCCACCGCGCCTATCCATCATATTACAAGTATTCCCTACTAAAGTCAAAAACATGAGTCTAGACCACCCTTTGATAGCTAACATCTCGCACTCCATTTCGATCCGTAAAGAAGAGTAACCATCCAAATGTTCTGAAACCTCATGTTTATAAGTAAACTACGCAACACACACGTAAACAAGACTCTACTAGATATGACCCATGGACTCCCTAGGACACGAAATGCTCTAATACTAAGTCTATCACACCCCAAACACGGAGGAGCATGGTTGGCACCCCAGGCTACACATGATTGAGCACATCCTTCCACAAAACTAACTACAATGTGCCGTAACTAATGAAGTTCAAGAACACAACAACTATAAAATTAGAGTTAGACGAGACCACAAGCTTAAAGTCGTTTACCGACTGCACTCAAAAGTTATACAATGGGGCCATCAAGGCTATAGAATGGAAAAAACTATACAACAACGCCTACCCGGCCTACCACTCCGACCACATCCGATGTTTATGAGCCTCTATGAACACATCGCAATCAAATGATTGGGAGGAGGGACCCAACCCTAATTGAAATATCTCGGCAACTTCGAAGACTTCTGCAGAGCATACCGACTAGATGGAACTCTACTCGCCGACTGTACCGATCTACCTTCCTACCACATCACCTATAAGCATGAATGTAGCGCCCGACTAGGCATCACTACAAAGATATACCGAGCATGTAAGGCATAAAACAACTACAAGACTTAAATTAGAGATCAAATATACTTGATATCATAGAGGAGAAATTGGACCCTAAATAAACACATAGAACCTATGTGGGCCCCATAAGCCTAGTAAGTACAATCAAGTACATAAATAGAACCTACCTGATTCTCATAAGACTAGAAAGACCAAAATAAGTAAGCAACAACAAGTGGCTCTTAGCTTCACACGTGTCATTTTCACTCCTCTAGGCTTTCAATCGCCTGGGCCTAACACCAAACTAATATCTAGCATCCACTACTATCGATAAATGTATAACACATGGAACAATGACAATATAATGCTAAGAATATCAAAAAGTAAAACACCAGCCAATCAACATCATCAAAAAAGCACTATTGACCCTCTCTCACTATGCATTGTTAGTAGAGCTCCATCCATCATGTTCAATCGCGATCCTGTGAAGGATCGTAACATGCCATTATACGGCTCCTAAGGAAGGTTTGTACCTCCTCAGGTCTTGCATGTATCAGAACGACCTTATGGGAGGCAAACTCAACCGCCATAGGCCAATTGTTCTACCCTTGGACTCAACCCCTCGGTTGGACTAACTCTCGCTGCCTGGTGTCCACAAGCTCCAAAGGACTAAACAAAAGACACTGGCCACACAAAATCACAACGCTCACAACAACAACAATAATAATACATGCTCAAATGTACTTACACCCAGCTTCTCAAAACCTAATTAATTGATTATCATAAAACAAGATTTTCATATTTCTTTTTTCACATCTCGGCCATCCACCGAAAAGCCACTAACCGAGTTAAGGATTACCATCCTAACTAGCCTATCCTCAAGCTTTACAAGAAGCCCAAAGACACTATACTCACCACTAACAATAAGGGACTCAACCAAACCAACCCAAGCATCACACGACGGTCATTGCAGCCTCACACGCCCGCCGATTCAAATATAATAAAATATATCGCCAAAGACGTACTCATAGCCACTATAAACCCTCATTCACTTGTCAATATCATCACCCAATATTATTCATACAAACATCCCATAACTTGCTATAAGAACTACATGCCTCACACATGGCCTCTTGATGAGCCTCTAATAATTTTCCATGACTCGTGATTCTCCATACTCAAGCCTGATCCACCAACTAAACCAACACCTCATACACACATTTATCATCATGTAAAAGTGGAACAAGACTTAAATAACAATATAACATAAAGCTTCACAAAATAGCTGGCAATACACATCACACCTACCACAATGTCTAAGTGAAATTCATGCCGACTAAAAGGAAGAAAGCTCAACATACCTAGCTTTTCAAGCCTAGCCGAGCCCAAGCCTTCAACACCAATGGAACTTACTGCCTAAAAGAAGTACAAGAGGCTTCCAAGAACACAACCAACAAAATCAATGAAGAAACAAGGAAAACAAAGATTAACCTACAAGATTCATATGAATTCGATTGTAGATACTCCGAGACAACAAATCCCAACGGCATTAACACAATTCGATAACCAACTCAAAAACTAAGGAAAACTAAAGAAATAAGTCTTACTAACAGCTTTACCACAAAACATCCACCAAAAGCCTGAAGACAATTAAACGCAAGCTACACATGAACTCAATTTTTGACCTTCAATTCCACTTTGGATTATATTTTTTATCTTCCAAATCATCAAAAACTAGCCGGGATAATTCTAGAGAGAGTTTTTTCGCTTGGACATTTCCATATATGAAAAAGGATATGAAATAACTGACCAAAATGGACTTATATAGTCTCCACCTTCTTAGTCGTTTTTTACTTGCCTCGCTTGTACCCGCTCGCAAAATGACCATATATCTCTATTCTAGTTGAATTTGCAAATCATTTCACGAGTTGGAACATAGACTCATATACCTTTTAATTTGATAAGTCATACACCCCTACCTTCTTATATACACCCCTACCTTCTTATATTGGGAGAATAACTTTTGCCGACTTTTTATTTTACAACTTGACTGATGTCAAATATTAACATTCGTCCATAGAGTGATAAAAATTCTCAGAATACTTCTTAGTACCCTTTAGTCCTATCTTGAAAGTATGGATTTATCCCTCACTATCCAGGTGTTGGCGTATACTATTCTTATCATTTGGCTGCTTAGTTGATCGAATCACATCAAATACCACCTCTTCATTATTTAACTCGAACTTCGCTTGTCCATTCTCTATATCAACAAGTGCATGCCCGGTGGCAAGGAATGGTAAATCCCAAAATGACGGGGGACCTCAAAATCCATCTCGTAATCTAAGATCAAAAAGTCTCAAGGGAAATATAAAAGCTTCAATCCTTACTAAAACATCATATAATACACCCAAAAGCTTCTTTACAATGTGATATGCCATTAGTAGTCATATTGACTTTGGTGTGGGGGCTTCCCAATCCCAACTACTAAATTACAGCCTAGCGCATTAAGTTTATGCTAGCTCCCAAATCGCATAGAGCCTTTGCAAAGTTGTAAGCTCCGATAGTATAGGGAATCGTGAATGTGCTTTGGATCTCTAACTTCTATACTAGGGTTCATGAGTATATTGCACTATATCAGAAGATTTCAGATGGCTCAAAAGCCGCGTACCTTTTCTCATCACTGTGTCCTTCATAAATTTAGCATAGCCGGGCATTTGCTCTAGTGCCTCGACTAGGGGAATATTCATTGAGAGATGCTTTAGCATGGATAACTACTTGTGGAATTTCTCATCTACCATTCTTCATTCGAG
Source organism: Datura stramonium (assembly GCA_018107945.1). Lineage (NCBI taxonomy): Eukaryota > Viridiplantae > Streptophyta > Magnoliopsida > Solanales > Solanaceae > Datura > Datura stramonium. Next base: position 90,165 of record JACEIK010004771.1, read on the forward strand.
GAAAGGTGGAGGAGGTCGTGGAACGGCTTAAAAACTGAGGGACCTCCCTTCTCCTTCCTATCTTAGAAATTTCCAGCCTTTTCGAAGATAGAGACTTTTCAAATCTACTGCCTTCAACCATCTTCTCTATCTTCGTAACTTCAGCAGCCGCCATCTACTTCAACTAGACTTCCATTGGGCTACCATCAATAACAACATGGGGTGGAACAATTGTTGTTTTCATCAGTGGATACAACCACAGTTGGATCAATATTGTTTTCTGTGATTATGTTGGCTAGGTAGTTTCTTGCTCGGGTTCGGGGATGTGGACATCATGCCTAATCACGCTTAATTTGTTTAATCATTGTGACATGCAACTCAATCTGTTTGATTCATCCTGCATATATAATGTCCTTAAGGTGATCATTAGTTGATTCCACCTTTAATACCTTAGCCATCATGTCCTCCAATTTGAGGTGCTAGACTTAGCCTCACAAGCTCTTGCGTGACATACAGTTGTGCCATCACGCATCCGTCTCTTCTTCCTCTAACACTCGGTCTCGACCTCTCGCTCCTATCCCCGACCCAACACAATTTGTAGTTATCCCTATATCGTTTCGACCTTGATTCCTAGGGCCTCGGGAACCAAGAATCTTGATTAGACCCTTGGATGTTGGGCCCGAACCCGCCACCTAACTATCCATGAAGTTAGCTTCCTTAGAATTTTCTCACATTCGTCTCCTTATCATGAGCTCCTACTACATTAACCTTTCCGAGTTCTAGTTCCCATGATATGCTTCGTGAGCCGGTCTAACAGATTTTTTCATATGTTCTATATCCTAATAATTCTCCTTTCTTGTGCATCAAGCCCGTTAGCCTATCCCAATCGCATATGTGCCCGTGGATACCTCAACTTCTCTGCTCCGTGCCTTGCTGTTCTTCATCACTTTTTAAAGCATCTCTATTGTTTCCTCCTACAGTGACTCATTAATGCTCCACTCGGTACCGCATCTCGCACGTCTTGTTTTTATTATTCAAGGATTCTATGTATCTCTAATGTGCTCTCATTCAAAATTCTATGATTCGGGGCACTTGTTCAATTTCTTATTGAACCGTGAGCCATGTATCAAGTGAAGTGCCTCCGTCTTTAGCTTTCGTGGTTATATATCTCACCTTTGAATTGCATCATTGATAACTCTCAAACCATAACTCCTACGAAGTACGGTTATCATTGTTTACTAAAGAATCCAACAAAGAGTGTTGGGCCAAAACCTAAAGGAATATGGAAGATCTAGACTAACGCCTATAAGTGAACTTGTTGGTTAGTTACTCCAATTGGGGGTTTGGAAACAATAAAAACAACGATTGTTCATGATGTAAATCAAGAACTCAAGAATAACTAGGGTTTGTGTTCTAGCTGGTTCATAACTGCTGCATACACGTGATCAACACCAATGCTTTTTACTTGTAGAACTGATAATTCAGGATTCATCCAAACGACTAGTTCGCCCCCATGGATGACTATACCAATCACTGTCAAAGGTCTCATGTTTGTATTTCCCAAACTATCGCTATCAACTGCTCAAATTTAACTATTCTACGACCACAACTCAAGTTAATATAATGATCATCAAGATCAAGGCTTTGTTGTAATTCTATTTTCCCTAATTCTACCTCTAGACCTACAGCAAAGAATTGGGCAGTCTCATTTATACACTGTTAGGAAACATTTGAGCATGAAGAGAATACAATACAACCGTTTTGCATTGGTTTTAAATCACTTTTGTGTATCCCTAGCTCGTTAATCTTCCATGGTTCCCACAACCTTAGCTATGGAGGTTTTAGCCTCTCATAGTTGCAAGGTTGTGATATGCATTCATCATTAAACACATAATTCAATACTTACAATCATAGATGAGAGAAAATCTTCTTTTATTATATCGTAAAACTCAAGAACAATTGATAAAAATCAAGAAAGAATCCAAGAAAAGGTTCATCACAAGTTAATCAACTCAATTCATGTTTTGCCTCAAGTATTGTTTACACTCCTATCTCAACTTCTCTCCAATGTTCCCTATGATTCTCTATTGAAAATAAAACATAAAAAGTATTTATACGTATTACAAGAACTTTTCCTAAGCTAAACAGGTGATTTTCCACACCGGCGCCTTGAGCACGACTGGACACATACGACTCCATAGCAGATTGTACGGGGTCGTACCTACTATCCATAAGTCCTTTGGATTGGATGAAATTTAGCTAATCTGTGGGACTTGGTACGACTCGTACATACTTCCTATGACTCGTACATACTTCCTCGTATTACTGCTTCCGTGGTCCGGTTTCCAAGAACTTGACTTTTCGAAATTATTCACGAGTTGTGGCATGACCTATACCTTCTAGCCGATTCGACATTCGAAGTTCACTAGCATTGAAAAATCCCCGAAGCTCACCACCGTCTCCCTTCGGTATGATTCGTACATTATTGTGACGCCATAGTTCCATTCGTTTGAGTCTCGCCTTGTGCAATTTCTTCGAATATTTCCATCGAATAAGCTGTCACCATTGAGAGTCGAGGTTGCATTCTTCTTTAGTTCAACTATCTGAAAATTTTCATGGTTCTCGCATCGCGCTAGTACCCAACAACATACGCTCGTACCGAGATTGTGACTTTAGCTCATTTTCTCCACTTTCGTGCTTCTTTTGCACATTCTTGCTCCAACACTTATATTCCCAAATCAAGGGAAAAGTGCCTTATATCCATATAAACACACCTAAGTTCATGCTATTTTCTTAGTTTTATATCGTAAAGTGTTGTAAACTCACAACACATCAACACTTAATCTCTAAGACTTTTGCACAGTCCTCAAAGAAAAGGAAAAACTAAACACGATGCTCAACTAGAAAATAAACCTAGATACTATAGCCAATACCAAACAAAATTTGGTAATTATAAATTCAACAACCTTTGACCCTTCTTTCCATGAACCAATATAAGCTAATGTACTACGAGCAATCACAAAACATGATAAGTAGGAGTTAAATATGTCATTTAGCTAGCACAGCAATCAAGTTGGCTACCGATGATTTTCACGTACCACTGTAAAATTAAATATAAACTATACCCTCACAAGAAACAGAAGTCCCCACTACGTATATAGTAACAAATATGTGGTATGGGACTCAAATAAGCAAGAATCTTAATTCATCAAAGAAGTTCCATGGCCATGTATATCGATACCATATGCTTATTTTATTTCTATGCTTTGGTCTCTGGTCAACTGGCGTATTTAGGATCACTATAGGACTTGATGCGACTTATAATGTAGGCTTTAGGGTTGGACATGATAAATATAAGATCATTTTAAGTGACTAACCCTTCCTTGGCACTGCATGCATTGGCTCCATCGTTCACCTATTTCACCTTTTTTTTTGCTTTTCCTTTCCTTTTCCCTCCCTTTTCACCTCTTTTGTATGCACTTTGTATGAGTGTGGTGTGTTTTAAACCTCTTCTGCTAGCTATTCTTTTGAATTTTCTTAAAATCCTTTTCAAAATTTTCATCTTTTTTTTTTTTTTTTCATTTGTCACAACATACCTCATTTTCACCTTTTCTTTCTCTCCCTTTTCTCGCTCCCCACTATTTATGCACCCTGTTTCTAGCCACCCTCAACTTAGGCATTTTGCCTATGTTGAGGTTCACAATGTCAAAGAAGGGACCAAATGCAATAGGTCTATTATAAAAATGGGTATGGTTCATTGGTTAATAAAAAATGGTTTATTAAAGGCTCAAAATTGGGATCAAGGGAATCATATGATTTTGGTAGGGTTATTTAAGCTAAAATTGGTTAAACAACAATGGCTTATGTTTATATCCTAACCAACCATCATTAGCCTATGCAAAACCAACCAGCAAGTTCTAGATCTTCAATACGTACTAAACTAAGTATCAAACCTCACTCTCATGGAACATGACATATATTTACTTTTACCTATTTGGTTTATGCTGATTAGAATATGACTACTCATGCTAATACACTAGATGACATCAAAAGATTCATAAAATCATGCATGCAATCGGCTGGGTACACAACTAATTCATCAAAATATTAAATAGGGCTAATTTTAAGAATCCAAAACTAGTGCATTTTATTGGCTTGAGTACTCCTAATCTATTTCAAATTAAACAAATAAAAAATACTTATAAAAAAAAATCCTAAACATGTCGGGTTCTACTAGTTAGCATGCCCGAGGGAAATGAAACACTAAAAGAAAATCATCACTAACCAAAAACCCCAAACATACAAGTACAATTCCCCTCCCCTTTTTTGGAGAATTTGTGCTTTCATCCTCGAAGCATGAACTACAAGAACAGAGGGAAGGGAACACACTGGTGGCTACTGTACTCACCATTCACGGGTTGCCTCCTATGCAAGCCGTTTGATTTAACATCGCGCACGATGTGACTCTTGTGACTCTTCAGCATCATCAAGGTATACACTACTTGCCCCTCTTAATTCCTCCACATCTCCTGGGAGCATAACTTTATTCTCATTCGTTCACTTTGAACCTTTTTCCTTCTTTATTCTCAAGTTTCGCCGTGACATATGGGGACACATGTACCACTTGTAGGGTCCCATCCATCTAGGATTTCAACTTTCTAGGTGCAACCGAGCCTTGAGTTAGGGAATGTAAGAGGGACCAAATTGCCTCGTGCTAAACTCCTTTGAAATTTTCTTATCATAGCAAATCTTCATCCTCTCTTTATAAATGGCCGACTCTTTAAGCTCTAAGTCGTAACTCATCCAACTCATTGAGCTGTTAAGTCTCATTTTTGGCTACTTCATTCCTCGTTCATATTCAAATTTTTTCGAGCCTATAAGATTTTTATGCCTAATTGACCGGTAAATGACATGATTTTCCATAAACCGCTTGGTACTTCTGAGATGAACCAATAGGGTTCTATAAGCCGTTAAGTAAGCCTACAATGCATCATCGAGCTTCCTAGACCAATCGTCCTTGCCAGTATTCACTGCTTTTGGCTTAATGGTTTTTATCTCCCTTTTTGAAACTTCCACTTGTCCACTTGATCGAGGATGGTAAGGTGTGGCCACCTATGCTTGGACACCATATTTTTGCACAAAGTGGTCTCAAAGATGCGGTTACGTGTTTGTGGATCCACCATCGATAATAGCTCTCTGAGTGCCAAACTCGAGAAGATGTGCTTCCCGCAGATATGCTATAACACTTTTTCCTTCATTGTTTCGTAGCGCAATAGCCTCTCCACCCATTTGGAGACACACCACTTCCACCAATATGCATTTCATCCCATATGAGCTATCAAATGGGCCCATGAATTCTATACCCCACACATCAAGCAACTCAACTTCAAGAATTGGTGTCAATGGAAGCTCTTATTTATGCGATACCATTCGCTCTCGGGCATTGATCACTGTGGACTTGCCTAATCATATGCATCTTGGTGAAAAGATGGCCATTAATACTCCACATTATAATATTTTATGTGTAGTTCGGATACCACTATGATTACTCTAACCTGGGAGATGAATGACAAGCCTCTAAAATGCTCAACATCCTTACTTCTAGCACACACCGACGAATGATTAAATGTAAAATAAGTATGGTTAATCCTAGTGATATCTTTAGGCATCAAATAAGAACTTTTTCTTCTATTGAGGAGTTTAAGTCCCGCAAGATTGCTATCGCTAATTAAGTAATTTGCAAAATCGCAAAATAGGGAATCAAATTTTCTTTGAGATAAAGGCACTGCTCGTTGGGAAAGCATCATCAATATCAATCTCCTCTCTACCCTATCTCCATACTCTAGCCTCGGATAGATGATCAACTACCCGATTTTCCATTCCTTTCGATATTTAACCTCAAACTCGAATTCTTGAAGAAACAACACCAACCGAATCAATCTGGGTTTAGCAACCTTTTTGGACAGAATGTGTACCTCAAAGCGGCATGGTCTGGTATGGATTATCACCTGGTTCCAAGCAAGTATACTTGAAATTTTAATGCAAAACCACCGCTAATAGCTCGTTGTGGGCGACCATGTAATTTTTCCGAGTTGTTTTGATCATTTTACTAGCGTAGTAGATAGGATGAAAATGCATTGCTCTTCATGGCCTAAAAATGCACAAAAGAGCAATTCAGCATCGTACATTACCTTAAATAGAAGAGACTAATTGTTATGATGATAGGAGCAAAGGCAGAGTTTCTCTTTTCAAGAACTCAAAAGCCCTCATACATGCCCCTCTCATCAAACACAAACTTGACCTCCTTTTCAAGTACTTCACAATGGCCGTGCAATTTTTGAAAATTTCTTGACAAACGCTCGTAGAATCCTACATGCCCCAAAAGCTTATGACCCTTTACGAAAATAGGTGGAAAAACAAGCTTATAATCTCAATTTTTCCCTTGTCCACCTCAATCTCTTTCCCTAGATTTTGTGACCCAAAACTATTCCTTCCTTGACCTAAATGACATTTTCCCCAATTTAGGACCGCATTAGTTTCTTCATATCTTTCATAATATTTTTCCCAAGTGATTGAGGCATGATTCGGGAATGAGTCACCACAATGAGAAGTCATCCAAGTAAATACTTCAATGGTGTCCTCCACTATATCTCGAGAATATAGACATCATGCGTCGCTAGAATGTGCTGTGCCTTGCACAACCCAAATGGCATTCTTCTGAAGGCAAACGTCCCATCGCATGCTAGGCCACCTTTTCTGGTCTTTTGAGTGATATTGTTGTACCCCCGTAAGTGACGGGTCGTGCAAGTAATATAGCTACTCTTTTTAAGAGCGATGTCGAACCCACAGGACTCGACTACCCGCCAACTATTAAGTTCAAGTGATATTAAAATAATGCAAGTGTTACTATATAAGTTTTTCGATAGAGTTAATTAAGTCTAAATGTGGTCAACGAAATACTCAAAATTCATGAGCAACATGAAAGTTAAAAGCCTGGAGCTAATCATGCGATACTACATCTTGAAATGGTTTACATGGAACTATCAATTGTCGTCTCCCATAATTAGAATTGAATGTTCAAGGTCTTTCGAGACTCTAAACACTAAAAACTAGCCTCACTACTACATTGTGAGCGAGGATGCTAATTCTAGTTCATGGGCAATTAACTACGTGATGTGGTTTATGGGTTATGCCATTGATGAGGGTACTTTCGTATTCTCCAACCATTTACCCAAACTTTAGCTTGCCAACTACTTTTCGAAAGGTGGAGAAAATCTAATTCGGTGTCTTTCTCTCATCCCATTTTATCAACAAATCAAGGTATTAGGTATACTTCTATCCTTACCACAAAATCTTATCAAAAGACAAGAACTTGCTTCTTACATTCTTATGTTCTTCTCCCTAGGTTTTCTTTCTCAAGCATTTTCCTAAGTTTAACGTGGTGTGTTTTCATGGTGATAAATAATAAAAACAACCAATAATTAAGAATGCAAGACAACACAACAATCAAAAACTTAAAACCAAAACAAAATCGCAAATATCACAATCATATATCTTGTGGCTTCACCCCTAGAGGGAGGGTTCTAGCCACTCATGTTCGTATAATTACAAGAAAATGTTAAAGCAACATGATTACAAGAATTGGTAGAAGAGAAGATGAAATTTATGAACCCTAGGTGAGTTCTCCCACTTCTCCTCACTCCTTGGCAATTTTTCAGAAAATAAATCGTGACTAAATGATTTTAGGAGCTAAGCGACTCATTTATAGTAAATGAGAATTTTACAAAAATTATGCCTGAGTTATGGACAGGCTCCGTGTCACGGAGGTATCGTGGAGCACTGCCTCCGTTATGTGGTGGCATGCGATGCACACCGGAAATCGCCTTAGGTAGACAATAGGCCGAGGCTTGCGGCGATGGCCGGGCGTGGCACGCCGTCGTGCAACAAGGACATGCCATGCATGACACGGCGCCGCGCGCAGCTTCATCTCGGGCGTGGGTGTTGCACCGGGGCGCCAGCAGTAGTACCTGCTCGCTTGCCGCTTTCCCGCTGCGCCTCGGTATTGGCGTGGCACGGGAAGGCACACCTACGCGTGGCACGCCACCTGGCACGGCTAGCCTTGCCAAGACATGGTTCCCTGTCACTTTGTAATTCGCTTCCGACCCCATTCTCTTTACTTCACCAACTCATAGAGTTGTTCCTGAATTATTTTAAACCTAAAAAACAAGGACTAATCATGTTGGTTAGTACATATATTCACATTTATTTTAAAATCACATGAAATGTATATAAATAATTAGATAAACAAGACTAATTCGATTTATAAAGTAGCACTTGGGCATGCAATTATGCCCAAGATCACAACCCCACACTTAAAGTCTCGGGTCGCCCCGAACAAACCTTTTACATCTCATGCAACATGAAGACTCACACATAGCTATTTTTAGCAAGACAATTCTAAGTTTGCCATAATGATCAAGTTAGGATAGCAAGCTAAAATAGAGCATGCATCATTTAATCATTGAAATGTAATACAACTATGTTAAGACTTTAACCTCAAGAATCGATCTCAATATTAGCAAACTCATGCAAACAAACCGATCAAGACATCCGGCATGAATGTCATCTTCTCATTAAACATGTGCCCTCACAACAAGAGAGTTACCCATTTTTACTCACAAATTTTCAAATCACAACAAGTATGGATATATAAATAAATTATGCTTGCTCTCTCAAAAGAATTCACATGCATCATGAAAGTGAACCATGTTGCTCCTCAGTATTTTACTCACTAATTTAAGGATGTATGAACGTAAGATCAAGTAGGGACTTAATGGGGTTGTAATGTAAGTTAAGGACGGGTAGGTACTATTCTCGCCGCAATAGTGGCTATCTTCCCCGAGCTTTTTATAACTTCAACCTTCATTAATGACATTCTCTTTACTTCACCCTCAGCCCTTTCAATCCCGAATTTTTTTTCTTCGTTCTCTTTCTTTAAGCACACTGTGCCTTAGTAGTAAGGAGTACTTACAATTTTTTTCATTCATTTATTTTCTTACTCCCTACTAATAATCAACCATTTTCACAAAAGTGCACCTTTGTCCTTTCCTCAACTTTTTACAACTGCTCACTTTTCCTTTTCCCATTTCTCACTCCTTCACTCTTTCAGGGTTTTTTTTCTTACGCTTAGGAGTTTTGGATCAAATTTTCATGATAATGAAAGAAAAGGATTAATTTATGTTGTAGCTATCAAAGAATAGGCTCAAGGCTCAATAAGCAATCTAGGATTAAATATTCAAGGTACGAAAGTGAGGGATAAAGTTTAGGTTCATTCAAAGAAATGCCTATATCATCTCCTACACCACATCCTCATTTTTATATACACACTAGGTGTTTAGACACTACGTAGGGCATGGAATATTCAAAACTTACACTCACAAGACATGCTCAATTCAAGATACATCTGCCAGACCTTTACCAAACAATCACAAGAATTGTGACTGCTTTCAATCACATCGAGTAAAATTCAAGAGCCTAAGTGTTCCCAAGAAAATTTATACACTTCTCACATGCTTCAACACTAACCACTTCGTATCTTACAATCATGTATAGCACATAACAAGAACCTCAAGCCATCAATTAGCTACGAGTTCAAAAACTAAAACCTATTGACTAATTTTCCTAAGACGGCCGTCAATCCATCCATCGTCGGAAACAAATCTCAAATATGACTAAAAACATATATACGTACAAAGAAATTTTTTATTCTTCGGTTCAAAGACCCCCTCTGAAAAAGAACCGAAAAGAAAAACTGGACCGGTGATGAAGTCATGCTTACGACAAAAAAATTCGAATATTTCTCGCAAGCATTACATCTACCAAAAATCATTAAGCACAGTAATTTTGAAATTTTTCCTCACCGCATACTTAAATCATGTTATGTCCTCATAACATCAAATTAATATCTTCAAAAGGATGAGAAATACTCCGAGCCTCTATGCCTAGCTAACAACATGCTTTCTTCAAGTTTTCATAGGTGGGTGTTTGACCTCACACTTCTTTTAGCTTCTCCTCCACGGGTATCGTACTTCCCCTCCATCCGTGCTTAAATTTCCACCAAAACACAAACACAATGAAATATTAAAATAATCACCAAAAATCACAATTTGTACTCGTGGTACCCTTGCTGCTCTCCTGCCAAGCCGCTTATTTTATGCCGCTGCAGCATTTCACTATCCTTTCGACATCCTCATACCGGGTTCCTGCTCAAGAACCATCTCTTCTTGTTTTGATTTTTAGAGGAAATAGCCTCCACTGCTCCTCTTCCTCCAACTTCTTTCATACTGTCCCTATCGACTTTCTGGCCGGGGACTGTTTGTCATCTTTGGCCATGGACTAGGTGGAATCCTCCCCACACACTCATCCTTCCGACAACACAAAGAATCTTCGACAAAGGTTTCGGGAGGTGTGGATGGGTTCATTTCTTGGGATACTTGGAAGAGTTCTTCATCATCCTCGACCCTCATTTTCGTGGTCCCCGCTCTCGTTAATCACCGCTTCTCCGGTGGCTAAGAATGGCCGTCCCAAAATTAAGGGTACATGCTCATCAACTCCGAAATCTAAGATAATAAAATCAAAGGTGTATAATAAACTTACCCACTTTGATGAGAAGGTCCTCTATTATTGCATCGTGTGTCATCACATTTATCCGCCAACTGCAAGATCTCCAGAGGTATCGCTTTTCCCTAAATCGCCAAAGCTCGCGAGCACCTCGCCTTACCTATTTGTATGGGGAGGGTAAAAATTTCGGGTCTTTGAGCATCTTCGAAATTGCCAATACCCCGTGATTAAACTCCTGGCCTGCTACCGTTCCGGACATCCACCAAATTCCACTTGTTCATCACGTTTTTCAAGTATTTAGCATACTTGGGCATTCCCCGAGAATATCAATAAGAGGAAAATTTATATGAAGTTCTTTGAAACTCTCAAAGAACTTTTTGAAGCATTCCTCCTCCTTGCTCTTTCCAATCCCGAGGGAATGGTGGTGGTGGTGGATGTAGCCGGGCTGCACTGAAGATTGTGCATTTTGTATCCCAAAGACTCCGATTTTCCCTACGTGGGATGGTCCTCGGGCTCAACTAACTCCGGCCGCACCTCCTTTCTTTTCTCTCGTTGGCACCGCATCAACCAATTGTTTGCCGCTCGACCGATGGCATTGACTACGGGGTTAGGACTGTGTCACGGTAACTCTCCTCGCGATCTCATGTTTTGAGCAATCGCTTATCTCACTCCATGAGCTGATGGTGGTGGCTACTTGCCGATTCTTCAAGTTCCGCCGCTATTCTCGCCTCGATTCTCTCGCACCGAGTCTGGCCCCCATGATTTTCTGCAATGTTTCTCACACGTTGCGCTCAACACCGACTCATCATTTTGCCGCCTCACGATATCAGCACAAGTGGAGGTTGCCGACAACTTGCTTTTGGTTTCACCAAGAAAATTTGGGTGGCCCCGCCAATTTCGGCTGTAGTTGTTTCCAAAATTCTGATTTTTCCTCTCGCACATTCCCAACAAAATTGACTGATTCAGAATTGGCTCCACAAGATTCTTCATTATGCCCATTATTACCAAAATTTCACAATTAACTTTGGAGTTTGGTCAACTACACACCCGAATTCCTATTATGTTAGTTCATACTCGCTTATTGAATCGAAATATCATCCATGCCGGAACGGCAATTGTGCCACCAAGGCATTCATACCATCTCCTCTATCAACCCCGATCTCTTTCCCCGCCCTCTCAATGACTTGCCGTGATACTCGGGATTTGAGCAATTCTATTCAACAAAGTGTACAACTCATCATAAGTCTTTTTCTAAGGATTGCCTCCAACATGGTGCAGTCTAGTAATGTTTTCGTGTGTGGGTCTAGACTTTCTATTAAAGGTATGAGCCAAGACTTCATTTTGATTGCCGGTGATGGGGACATTTCTCAATAATGACTGAACCTTCCAAGCCAAATATAAATTCTCATCGTTCGCTTGAAACTCGCATTTCACTCTCAACTTTGGCAAATTTTTCGCCCGAAGGAAAACTGGATAAGGAGTCGTTTAAGCAAATCATTCCACGGCTATGGATTTTGGTGGCTCGCATTTCAACCACTCATGTTCGTATAATTACAAGAAAACATTGTTAAAGTAACATACTTACAAGAATTGGTAGAAGAGAAGATGAAATTTATGAACCCAGGTGAGTTCTCCCACTCCTCCTCACTCCTTGGCGCTTTTTCATAAAAATAACATCGTGACCAAATGATTTTAGAGCTAAGGGACCTATTACAAGAAAAATGAGAATTTTACAAAATTATGCCTGTTGTGGAATGGCTCCGTGTCACTTGAAAGTGTATCGCGTGAGCACCGCTCGTGACACGGAGGCCACGCATGCACACTGGAAATTGCCTTATGATGACAATAGGCCGAGGCTTGGCCGCGATGGCTTCTGGCGTGGGCATGCCGCCGTGTGCGCCGCGATGGCATGCGTGATACCGCGCCGGCGCGTGTGCTATCTCGGCGTGGCACGGCATCAAGAGCTGCAGGTCCGCCCGCTTGAGCCGTTTTCCTGCGCTCGGTATTGGCGTGTCACGGCGCCGGGCACGGCACACGCACAAATGGGTGGCACGCCGCTCGGCGCGCGCCCTTCTGGGTAAGGCATGGTTCTTTGGCGACTTTTGTAATTCACTTTCGACTCCATTCCTCTACTTCACCAACTCATAGATTAGTTCCTCAAATTCATTTTAAACCTACAAAACAAGGACTAATCATGCTGGTTATACATATATATTCACATTTATATAAAATCAAATGAAAATATATATAAATAATTAGATAAACAATACTAATTCAAGTTATAGAGCACTTGGGCATAATTTACAGCCTAAGATCAATGGTAATCGATTATATCCCAGTAGCCGCCAAGAAAATAGTACCAACCTATAGCCGCCAATCACAAGCATCTGGTCTAAGAATGACATTGGAAAGTGGTCCTTTGGTTCCACTGCTGAGTTTCCTATAATCCATGGCCAGCATACTGGCCATTGTGACCGGTCATGTCGCACGTATCAGCCTCTTTCGTTGGTTACCACTCGTGGATCCCACCTTTCTGCATACACTGCACTGCAGTAACCCACTTGCAACTGCGACGGGGTAGATTACACCAAAGATCCAACCACTTGATGATCTCCTTTACTACTTCTTGCATTGAGGTTCAGCGCCAATGATGTTCTATACTTGGTTTGGCACTGGACTAGAGTTGGATCTTTGTGAGTACATATGCTCGAGGGGATTCCGATGATATCAAATATGGTCCACCCAATTTCGTTGTTTTCTTAAGCTTTGTTCGTCCAATGTATCTACTGTAATATTATCGTAGAGTATTATCTCGCTGTGTAGAAATGCACATTTCTGAGATGGCGTAGTGCCTTCAGCTCAAGGGACCGGTGGTACTCTCCACAGATGACTTGTGAATGCAGTGGAATTGAGCAATTTTTTAGATCCATGTCTAACTTTGTGCTAAAGTTATATGACCCTATTCCATTTAAGGCGTTCACTGCCTCCATGTATTTTCAAGATCTCCGTCTTCCTCATAACTATCAAGATAGCTGCGACGCGTCACACACACTCTCCACAAAGCTCCGACAACTTCTAATATTCCATCCGGGTGTTTGAAAAAGGGACGCCTCTTTACGTGTCCCGATGCACTGCCAAAAGAAAATAAAGAAAACGTAAATAGGGAAATAATAACCAAAAAAGCCAAATCCAAGCAATTAACTAGTCTTACTCGTATTCCCTAGAAACTACACCACTTTTTATAACGCCAAACTCGTACCTTGCTAAAGTATGAAGTGGACGTTGTCAATAAAGAACCCAAAAGAGGTTGGGGTCGTACCTGGCGCAGAATATGGAAGATCTAGACTAGTGCCGGTAAGTGAACTTGTTAGTTAGTTACTCTAATTTGAGGGTTTTATGAAAACAATAATTAAAACAACAAATGAAATTATGATGTAAATCAAGAATTAAGATTGTCTAGGCTTGTGTTCTATTGTTTCATAATTGCTTCGCATACACACGTGATCAATACCAATGCTTACTTGTAGAACTCGAGGACCAGATTCATCCAAATTACTGGTTCGTCCCTATTGGATGACTGTACTCAATCACCTGTCAGTCTCATGAGCGGTTTCAAACTTCCATTATCAATCTGTTTTAAATTGAACTATCCTTTACGACCACTTACCTTCGCTAATACAATGATCATCAATATCAATGCTTTGTTGTAATTCTCTTTCCTAATTTCTACCTCTATGCTCAAGGTGTAAAGAATTCGGGTAAGTCCTAACGTTGTACAATCAGTTAATAAATATTTGAGCATGAAGAGAATACAATACAAGTGTTTTGCATTAGTTTTGAATCACTTTTGTGTATCCTTAACTAGTTAATCCACTTGTGGTGGTCCCACAACTTCTAGCTATGGAGGTTTTAGCCTCTTATAGTTGCAAGGTTGTGATATGCATTCATCATTAAACACATAATTCAATACTTACAATCGTATTTGAGAGAAACACTTCTTTGATTATATTATAAAAACCTCAAGAATGGGCTTGATAAAGATTAAGAAAGAATCCAAGAAAGGTCGATCCTAAGTCAATCAACCTACCCTATGTTTTTCCCCTCGAATCTACATATTTTCACGCCTATGTCACTTCTCTAATGTTCCCAGATCTTTAATTATAATAAAACATAAAATGTATTTATATAGATATAAGAATCCTTTTTCCTAAGCTAACAAGGTGATTTTATAATCGGTACCGCTCGAGCTACGATTGATCAATGACTCATAGCAGACAAAGTGTCGTATCTTCTGTCCGTAAGTCCTTTTCTTGCTAATTTGGCTAAATGATGGGCCTTGTATGACTCGTACATGCTTCATGAGTCGTGCTTGCTCGTGGTCTCTGGCTCTAAGAACTCGACTTTTCTTAAAATTATTCACGAAAGCTGTGGTACTACTCATACTTTCTAGCTAAATTCCTACTGTCTGATGTTCTACTTAGCATTGAAAATCCTCTCGAAGCTCACGACTTCAGTATGATTCGTACATTGTTGTCACGATTCGTAGTTCCATCTCGTGATCGTGAGTCCGCTTGTGTAATTTCTTCTAAATATTTCCACGACTCAAGCTACGACTCATACTATTGTTGTATCAATTTTAATAGAGCCTAGGTTGCATTCTTCTTAGTTCAACCATCTCGAAACTTTTCGTGGTTCTCGCATGGCTCGTACCATCAACATACGGGCCGTACCGATACCGTGACTTTAGCCTACTTTTGCACTTTTAGGCTTCTTTTGCACATTCCTTTCTCTAACACTTATTTTTTGTATAATCAAAGAAAAAGTGTCTTATATCCATATAAACACACCTAAGTTCATGGTATTTTCAGTTTTGAGCTTCAAAAGTGCTATAAACTCATAGCACATCAACAATCATCTTTGATGTAGTGGAAGAACTTTTCAAAAGGCATGTTTACCTCTCTCCACTTGGTATGTCATTTGGCGACTCTAACGACCATAGAGTGGCTTCATGTCACGCCCCAAATCTAGACCCAAGACCTATTATCTGTAAAATCTCGTGGATCCAAGCAAACCCTTAGATTGGCTTACTATCAGTTTAGATCTCCATATAATACAGAAGCAAACACAGTGAGCTCAATATAATGAAAGAAAATTATTCTATAAATTCAAAATAAATGTTAAGAAGTAACATTATTGACTCAATATCTAACCTCTATCCGGGAAGCCTCTATAATCAGAGAAGGAGTTCGGATATTGTTCCATGGATAACTAAGCTTTATAAATAAAAGATTTAATAATTGGGACTCTCCAAATGTAGGAGGCCTCACCAAAAGCCGCATATAGATGTGGAAGTCCCAAAGAAAGCGTCACTGATCTTGTTCATCTGACTTTTCATCATAATATGATGCACATAAAGTTGTTAGTACATGAATGTAATGGGCATGTAAAATAGTTGAATGAAACAACAATAAGAATATCTCAAGAATTAAGAACAAATCAGAATCAACAAACTTAACATGAAACAATAAAGGAATCAGAAGTTTTGTAACTTGGCTATGATGCATAAAAAATATGAAAATGTAAAATAGTTTATGAAATATAATTATAGAATCAAAATACCTCTATAAATACTTATGCAAGTAAAGTATAGTAAATAGTAGGTTGGGTGAGAGTTTCTCATAACCGACACCATTATGAATGAGATGATGCCCCACTATCTAGTCAAATTGGTAGAGCCGTCCAAAACCTTGGGAGGGTAGAGGACAATCATAATACATGGGAATCCCTAACAATCAAAGGCATTACTAAGGACTACTTGTGGAGTCTCCCAAACCAATGGCACATCTATACATTGGCGACGTAGTTATGGGGCGAGGCATTGTCCGAACCCGTCACCACTTGGTGCTATATACTCCTCCAAAATAATCTTGCTCATGTCTAGTCAAATGCCTTTTCAGTGCAACATCCAATCATCATTATAATGCACTTTAGCTATAACATATAATGAATGTTTTAAATCATCCGCTCCTCTTCTTGCTAAAAATCATCTTTAACTTTGCTTACGAGCCTCTCGCTCAAAACATAGTTTAAAACATCATTTAAACATCATGAAGAGCCTTTCACTCAGAACAATCTTTAGACATCAATATGGAGACTCACAAAATATCTCTGCGACTTTTCAAAATAAGGCTTTACTTATGCTTTTGAAAATCATGCTAAAATCTCATCATGTATGCCTTCGGAAACATGCTCAATATTTATGACGACAATACATTCTACTTCACAAATACATGCTTTCAAACTAATGCTCAAAATATGTTTTCATGAAATTAGGTTCACAAGATAAGAACATGACCCAACTCAACCAATATATCAATAACAATTATCAAGAGAGAATGATCAATAACTCAATATGTGTCATGACTCGAGCGAGACCGGATTGAGACATGGAGCCTAGAACTAAGAATGGCTCCAAGTTGACCCATGATATGAACGTAACGGCTAAAGAGCATACATCAAGCAAAAACTAATACGCTAATCATGAATAAGTGGAAATATGAATACATACCAATCATAACAGAGTCAATACAAACAAAGCTAAAATTCTACATATTGTCTAATAAGCCTCCACACTAGCAACGACCTATGTCCCCATTACCATCCCTTTTTAGTTTCTAGCTGAACTGACAAGTGTCACAACCGGTCATCATTAGTGAAAACGACCGTTAGGTGACCCATTAACAACCTAGCATTTCATTAATAATCGGCGAAATAGTGTGGTCTATGATCAGATCAAGTGAATCGTGGTTAGTGACTACGATCTGTTAGGTCCCTCAGAGTGACCTACCGATGTCCCGGCAAGCAGACTGGGATGCAGGAGTGACCACGAGTCATGGTCACCACCACGACCCAAGTGTGTCACCTGCAGTTTTTCGTTGAATTTTTAAGGGTTATTCAGTAATTTCCTACCCTCCTAGACTCTAAACTACGTCTCTTTAAGCATATTTTTAGACTTATGAGGGGAAATAAATGGTTTTTTCCCTCATTCTCCCCATCCAAACTTCTAAACCATCGTAGAGCTCCTCTCGTAGTATTTTAGACAAAATGCTAGGCAGCCTTTTCTTCTCGCTTTCTCAAGGAAATTCTTTTGAGTTTTTCACTGTGTATGTGGAATTCAACAAGGGAATAGTTCTCTATCCTAAAAAATCTTCTATTTTCCTCTATTAGTTTAGCCATGTGGATTCAAAATGTAGAAGATTGTCAAACATATTTAAAATTTTGAGTAGCATAATTTCATGATTTTAATCGCTTATTATTCCCTGTTTCTAGACATTTATGAGAGTTGTATCTTGTGGAATAATTTAGCTCTAATTTTCTGTCGTAGAATTTAAGATTCTGCTTGCTGGACTAGCTTCCCGTAGCTTGATTCTAATAGATTTAAATCCCTATATTATCAGCTTATGTGGAAATTTTAGTCAAATAATTACATGTCCAAATTTCTCAGCTAGTGTTGTCTAGAATCGTCACTCGATCAATTTGACTCCACTACCGAGGTGTCGTTGGTGCCTCCTAGTTATCAAAATTAGACTCTGGACCGATTATAGTTATTTGGTCTATTAGGCGGCCATGAAATTCCAAGTATATAGTCTCGACTCCTGCCCCTAGGGACCCTGCCAAGTATTTCACACTTTAGATAGTTACGATGCTTCGTATAAGAGGCCCACTCGCCTTAGCACTCGCCCGAATATGGTCCTATAAGATGCTCAGAAACTCGTCGCATTCATGGGTTATTTATAGTCTTTGGGCCCCAATATCGAGTTATCCGCTATCGCAGTAGTAATAGGATTATCCAAAGGGGAGTAGGACTTGGTACCGAAAGGGTCGGGGTTCCAAAGACACCTGTGTTTTAGAACTATGTTGCCACCATAGGTTTTATTTATTTGGCCTAATGCCCCCGCCCTCTCGATGCTGATTCTCATAGTCCATGCCTTTATACTCGGCAAGGTATAGTGTATCCTACCTAAAGGGGTGTATAGAATCGGACTCAATGTCTAGCTCACGTGTTATATGTCGGTTATAGCCTCTCCCACCGCGCCCGCCACTTTCGATTTCGCCCGTATCTGGCCAAAGGCGCATCTCGTACTTAGTATTTCGTACTTAAGACATGTTTATGACCATCGCCCGTAGTCACTTTTGACCATATCGGTTTTATACCGCCAGGCCAGCTTTTATTTCGTTGGTCATTTCTTGTTGTATAAGTTCAATTACCAATTCTATCATATTATTCATGTTTCTCTCACTTCCTCTGTATATTCAAAGTACTGACACATACTTTTATGTTGTATCATTTTATAATACAAATGTGAGGTTCCTGCATCAAAGACGTTAGCCGTTACGATCCAGATACTCCTCCTCCACTCGCAAATAAGTGTGAGTCCTCATCATTCGATGGCCTTGTTTAACTTTCTTTCGCTGAGTTATTATTTTAGTTAGAGTTAGAGTTAGATGGGATTGTCCTAGCAACTCCCCTCGCACGGCTTTCTGCAATTTACTTGATTTCGTAGCTGTTTTCAAATATTTTAATTCTCTATTTTCGCCTTTTAAATTTCCTTAAAATGCTTTGATGCGGTTATTTTAAATCTCCGTTGTGCATGTTTACTCAAAATACTAGTGAAAGATAGACCAGGGGTTGACTTGGGATCACTTGTGGCTTCAAGTACCGTGTTACGTCTAGTGGTGGCTTCTAGCATGACATGGGGGCAAAGGAATCTCACAAGGGTGTTCCTAATGTTAATATATATAAAATCCCACATTGGCGCATAGTTTTGAGACTCGCGTTTACATGAACCCCAGCCTAATTCCTGGCTACTCTCAAAACATGCAAGTGTGCTCACCATCCTTTTTTTCAATGAAGTTGATAAATTAATTACATGCATAGTCTCAAATCTCGAATATGGGGAGTCGAAGCTCCAAACATACCCATAAGCCGAAAATAGGGAGTATCACTCAAACTATATGGTAAGTTGAGATATTATAAAACTAATATGAATCGAAAACATATCAATATGTGTGGGCTTTCCCAATTCCTAAAATCATGCATACTTGTAATATACTTCATAAGTAAAATCATGAATTACATGGGTATCAGCATTCAATTATGCTAGATATCTCATCATACTTGAAATCATAAATCATGAACTTGACTTTTCATGAACTTACATAATTGTGCAAAATTTTCTAAGACTTAAGATCATGAATTTATAATCAAAATAGGTATAAAAACTTCCCATCAATCTTAAAACATACTTTAAAACATGAAGGGAATCAACCCATAAATAAATCATAGAGAATTTCATGAAATTGGGCTAAAACCCCATAAGATCATGAACTTGATCTAGAACTTGAATTCATGGAATTAAGGAGAGTTTTGAGCATGAGAGTGAAATAAAATCTCATTCATTGACCTACATACCTGGGTAAACTGAATCTACACTTTCTTGGAAGCCCAAGAGATTTGGAGAAGAATTTGGAGGATTTAAGGTTGATCTTCAATAGAAAACTCCCAAACTGCGCATGGGGAGTTGAATGAATTAGAATAGGTTAAACTCCTTAAAACCCTATTTTCAATGCTTAAAATTACATAGTTTAGGCTTAAGAGCTTAGAATTTGCGAAATACCCTTAATGAATTAGCGTGAAAAATGATTCGCCAGCTGTCACGACTTGTACAAAGAGTCGTACAATCCTCCTACGACTCGTGGTATCCTCCGATAGTGATCAAGGCCAAAATTTAACTTATGAATATTTCCATGAATCATACTATGAACCGTACTCATCACCCACACAATCAATCATCTACTAACCCCAAGGACTTACTACCACTCCTACCCACAAGTCGTACTTCCATACTACAACTCATAGTGCGGACTCATGGTCAGGGAAACCAAAATCTCCGGTTTAAAACCGTGAGTCTTCCTAGTGACCTACTACTAACCTACGATTCGTAGGTTAAGTCGTACTAAAGCAATTCTCTAACTTTTCCTACCGATCACATTTCCAATCTCCAAGCCTAGTCTTAGAAACCAAAGTATTACATAAATAGATTAGATGACAACTAAAGGACATCAACAAACTCATCATGAATAATTCAATAGAAAAAATTTAACATATTTTGACTAGGGTATAAGAATCATGAATTGAATAACAAACCCTAGCTTTAAGCTCAACAATGAATTTCTAGCATGAGGAAGATTAGAATTCCTCACTTAGGATAGCCTTAGATTCCTAAAAAATCACAATTTCAGACTCAAGCTGAAGAATACTAACTTAGAGAAGGAGAATCCCTAGTTTTCTTAAAGAACTTGAGAGCTTGGAATCATCAATTCTTAAATTGCAAATGACGAGACCGAGTGTTTGAAATGAGAATACTTAAGTTACCCCTTTAGAAATCTAAATGAATGGGTTTAAAGCAAAATTATAGAAAGTTATAAAACATCCCTCGAAAATCTTTTTTTGAATTAAAGTGACTCGCCGTAGGTAGGTCGTCACTACTCGATGGTCCATCAACCTCGGCGTCACCCTTGGGCAGGGCCGGGACTAATTTGAGGGATAGTGATGGGCAAAGTGATGGAACATCACTCACTCGATGGTCCATCATTCTCGCCTCACCTTAACAAAAATAATTTCAATTCTTGGGATTAAGGATGGCCAATATGACGGGTTGTCACTTGACATTCCTTACTTCTGGCGTCAACCTTAACCATAAGGGTCTAAAAATTTGGGGCACATTAACATTTAAGATGATTGGAAAATACCAGCTTGACGTGTTGTCAATTGTATGCCAAATGCCTTCAGCCCTGGAAATGTTACTCTTGCTACGAAAATCATCTTAGGAACTTTCGGTGTGTTACATTATCTCTTTCTGAGATTATTCATCCTCAAATGAAAAACTGCACTTAATCTCAAATAAAGTTGTTTCAATGAGTAATATACTACTATCAAATACACCATCACAATAAGCAACTAACAACAATTGAAATGGAATAGGAAACCAACACAAATGCTACAAGAGGAAACTATTACCTAACGGCGATTCTCCGGATTTGAGGGAATAACAGGGGATACTTTGGACATCATGTCCGCTTCATCTTCCCAAGTAGCCTCTCAACATGTTGATTCCTTCATAATAATCTTCATCAAGAAACTTCCTTATTCCTTAGGTGGGGACTAAGTTTTCCTCTTTCTACCAAACCTCATTACACCCTTCATAGGTGAAACCTTCGTATACACCCAATCATCAATTGCAAACTCTAAATCTCTCCTTTTAACATCAATATAAGACTTCTGGAGGCGTTGTGCTATCTTAAGCATTTCTTGAATGGTCTTAACTTTTTTTCAGAGCTTTCTACATTAGGTCTATTCCTATCAACTCTTCTTTGCCAACCTCGGATGTGTCATGCCCCGCCTTGGGAGGCAGGGATCGCACTCGTGCCCTACTAGGACCCGAACCGCTAGGATCGGGGCCGAGCCTAAGCACTTCGTTGCCCGGGCCGGCTCTAACTCGATTCAAGAAAACGATTTAGCTATATAACGATCAGAAATACAGCCTCCGGCCGACTAGGCCTATAGCCACCGTAAGTAACAACGCCTAACCATAACAAGAGTAGTATGAAGGACCCTATGGCCGACAAGGCCACCATGTCGTCTAGTTATCTCTAAATCAAGAAAATGCAAGCACCCGTACGTGACCGAAAAGGCCACCACTACCAACTGAATATAAGGCCCCACACAAACATCATAAACAAGCTAAAACGTGATCACGGCCTCACACGACCGGTATAATTCAACTACATGGAATACACACCTTCAAGCCTCTACGAATACCGATAATATGGTTGGGACAGGCCCTCGCCTAGCCATATTGTACAACAAAATAAATGGATAAACTCTAGACTTAGCTCCATGACCGGAGCTGATGATTCTCGTCGCCCGGCTCGAATCACGAGGTATCGGCTCCGCATCTATGGGTACTCAAGTGCAGGTACGTGGGCCGCCCTTAACGCGCGCACTGGGCTGGTACGAGTATGTAAAGCAACAATCGAAAATATCTAAAAACAACAATACAACCGATGGAACCGAAGAAAGAAATAGATCAAATTGATCAAAATATGAATCTAAGATCGTTTTCAACTATGCTGGAAGTAGGATCCATACCTGGAAATGTAACACTTACTTTCGATCCACACGTATCTAGCGTAACATGGCATAACATAACATAACATATCATAGCATAGCACACACAAACCTTACCCGCCCCCATAAGCCGGGAGGTACATTCAAAACGCAATCTATACCCCTACCCCGGTCATCCCATCTCCCGTAATAACTATAAGCATCCTGCTCCATCCCCCGGGTATGCACTGCCCGCGAGCTCTGACTGCACCGGTATTCTGAGTCTCTGGAGGGACTTCAATCAACACTCCTTGCAAGTGTATCTGCTTGACTGGGGTGTATAAAAGCCGACCAAGGACAAATATGGGGAATCGCATCCCATCTGCCCCCCCGGGGAACGACATTCACTCGTAGAGCGATGTATCTCGCTCCGCGGAGGAGTCGAGCATAAATGCCAACCCCGGGGCGGTCACGAATGCTAGGTAATCCAACCCCAAAACAATACTGCTGGTCTCAACTAGTAATAACAACTTCCGTATACCAGCCATGCTAAAACTAGTGATAACAATATGTATGTATATACTACATGTTGAAACTAATGATGTTGTTATGTATGTATTTAACACAAGCTAAGATCGATAATGGTATATATATAATCTTCTCGCCATACCGTGCTGAGTCTAATGTCAACAAGATATAGTTTTTTCTGGCTGAGAATCATGCCGTATAACCGAGTTTCATAGTAACATGATGTTAATATTTCTAACATGCTTTCTAAACTTCATTTTAGGCAACCATTCTATTTCTGAAATACTCCACAGAACTTATATTGCTACTATGTTTCTTACGAACACGATAATATCCTAACATACTTTACTAAATCAACATACCGGGCATGCTGCATGCGCTTGGTGGAACTTCCTATTAATGTATATCGTGCTAGTAAATTGCGTGCTACACATGACATGATGTTAGTAATATCCTACTAAAATTCATACTAAACATAATACATGCGAATTTCAAACATTCTTACCGGGGCACTTGAACTATTTTACTATACCGAAACTACTATCTTGTCAAGAAACTAGCTTTACATACCTTCACTTCGATTTCCCGACTAACTAGCATAGCTGTCATTATTTGAATTTCTCCCAACTTCATCCATATATATCAATGAGGACTAAATACATTAATATTCCAAAGAAAATATAATTCTTAATATATATATAGCCCAAAACTTTGACTTATCAAAAAAGGGTCAAAACTCGCTATTTCTCATAAGTCCGTAAGGGAGAAATTCTTACTTTAGGGCTAGGAGTATATTAACACTAATTTGGAGCAATCACTCTGTTTTAGCTCGGTAGCACGACGGTCCGCCGGCTGAATTTCACGAAATCCAAACCTCGCAGGAATGCTCCTTGCCGCTACCTCACTACCCAAGGTTATACCGAGTTTTGACCGCGTATAATGGCGTAGCCCAAAAGGAAACTCCTCAAATCCTCGCGTGCCCTATTTTCCCTTGTCCTCTCTCGAAATTTTATGAGATTGGTCACTTAAAACCGAAGAGGGGTTTATATACTTTTACCTGGATGTACTCGTGGCACGACGCCATCACAGAGGCCCTCCTCCATGACACGGAGCCATTGCGGAGGGGTTCTCGCCCGACTCCCGCGATGGTTCGGATGATGTTCCTCCGCTTTCCTCGTGCCTTTGTTCAACATGTATGGCATCCAAAACTCTTAACCAACATGTAATAGGCCATACATGCCGAGAATTTACGGTGTAACAGATGAACCAATCGAAGATCTATATTCTAACCAAGAGGGTTTCATAAGGAGCCATCTGGATACTAGAGTGATAATTGTTATTATAAGAATACTCGATAAGAGGTAAATTGTCATTCCAATTTCTTGAAATCAATAACACATGCTCGAAACATATCCTCCAGGTCCGACGGTATGCTCTTTCCCCGACCATCTGTCGTCGTGTGAAAAGCTTGAAGACTAAGGTTCACCTTCAAACCTAAACCTTTCACGAACGACTTTTAAAACTGAGACGTAAACTAAGTACCTATGTTCAAATAATGATAATGGCACCCATGAGTCTCACAACCTCCCTAAGGTACAACTTAAGAAGACCTCATGTAGTCTCGTAGCCTTTACCGTTAAAAATGAGTTGACTTACTCATCTTCGATCCACGATTACCCAAATAGAGTTGTGTTGTTTGCGGGACCTTGGTAGACCAAAGGATAAAGTCCTATATTGATCATCTCCTCACTTCCATTCGGGAGTGCTATATCTCCGAGAAACACTACATGGCCTTTTGCAGTTTCAACCTACCCTGTTTCGACATTTTGGGTGCTTCAAGCAATGGTAAATCTTGGTGGAACTTGGATGAATCGAATATCTAGAATTGTGAGTTTCTTCCATAATTCTCACTCGAGGCCATCAACATACAAGACCACATAATCTACTTTGGTACATCAGACACTATCTCCCCTTTGGCAAAACCAACACCTTATGCTTTTTGACACCTTCGTTAGCTTAATTCAAAAGGAGCTTTGTCCCGCTTTTCCTTAACTTCCACACCAAATAGGATTCAACTACATTCTCGATAGCATCATTTCCTTCCTCGAAGACTCCAGAAAGATGAACACCCAAGCATGAATGTCTATGCACCTCCTTTGTCGGGCTTTTCTTTATCTTCCAACATGGGCTATACTACCTATATACAACCCGTGAAGAGCATCAACAACTACATTATCTTTACTTGGATGGTATAGAATACTTCATGTCATAATCCTGAGAAACTTCAAGCCATTTTCTCAAATTCAACTCTTTTGGCTAAACACATACTACAAACTCTTACGGTTCGTGAACATATCAAACATGAGCACCTAGAGATAATGGTGCCAAAGTTATAATGTGAAATACAACCATTGCCAATCCATAACATGAGTCGGATGATCCTTCTCATGGACTTTCACTTGGTTCTGGAGGCATAAGCTATAACCTACCATTTTGCATCAATACAAACTCAATACCAACTCTAGAGGCATCAAGCCAATATACAACAAAACCATTCAGGCTTTTGGTAGGGTTAATATTGGAGATGTAGTCAAACGGCTCACTTTCCCGAAAAGCTTTTCTCACAAGCTTCATACCATCGAAATTTAGCCTTCTTTTTGGTCAACTTAGTCACCAGAAAGAATATATGAAAACGCACAAACCTCCAATAATAGCTAGCTAAACCCAAGAAACTTCGATATCTATCAAGGTTGTGGGTCTAGGCCACTTAATCAGCTTTAATATTTTGAGAGTCAACCTTAATACCTTTGTTTCGAGATAATATGGCCTAAGAATGCCATAGACTTCAATCCAAAATTTACACTTAGAGAATTTAGCATATAGCCTTGTCCTTAAGGGTTGAAGGACCATTGTGATGGTTAGCATGCTCCTCCCTCACTCTTGGAGTAAACAGATATCATCAATGAACACAATAATAAACATGTCTAGATATGGATTAAACACACTATTCATGAGGTTCATAAATATTGCAGGAGCTATTCACCCAAAGGACATACCAATAACCTAATAATGACCATAGTGGGTCCTAAAAGGTATCTTGGGAATATCACTAACCCTTACCTTCAACCGATGATAGCTTGATCTGAGGTCTTAGGCCTTTGGAGAAGCACGTAACACGTTGAAGCTGGTCGAATAATTCATTGATTGTAAGGAGAGGATACTATTCTTAATGGTGACCTTGTTCAACTATCGTAGTCAATACACATTCTAAGGGTACCACTTTCTTACGCACGAAGAGAACTGAGAGCACCAAGGTGAAACACTGCGTATGAAACATTTATTTGGGAAGATTCTTTAATCTTCTTTGAACTCTTTTAACCACCTGGCCATTCTATATGGTGGAATATAAATAGGGCCGAGCATTAGAATAACATCGACTCAAATCTATTTCTCTAGCTAGAGGGTGTGGGAGATCATCCGGGAAGACCTTAGGAAACTCATTAACAATTGAAACCGATTGAAGGGATGGGTTTGAACATCAAGTCTCTACTCTCACTAGATGGATAGACAAACCTATGGAGATAAACTTGCCGTCCCTTAGGTATGATATGAAACGACTTAGGCATGATGGGACTGGTTTTTCTTGTCACGACCCGAACGTATACTCAGTCGTAAAACACGGACAAGGGACCCCGAGAGACACCAAGTCGACTCCATGGCACATGAATACATCTAATCTCCTTTAAATAAAGTGGAATACTTAAGATAAACATAGCGGAAACGTAAAACATAGCATAACACCATGAAATATCAAGCTGCATACAAAGTGTTTCGAATACTACACATTGTCCGAAAGCCTCTACTACATATGATTGTTGATGGGACAATATCCCAACTTACCAAATGACATTAAAATATAAGATAACATAAAGTCTCGTCAAACTACTTCCTCGATGAGGCTCACTAATAAGCGCCGAGAATGTAAGATGAGATGGGCTAAGGATGAGGATGAGCCTGACACATCTTGGTATCATTAAAAATACAACATAGAAGGTATTCAGTACGTGAATGTACCAAGTATGGAAGGTAAGTAAAAATGTACATTTAAAAGTAAAACAAAGGTCTTAAGTAACATAAGAGAAGGACATGACCATATATCAAGTAAACTCGTAAGAAAACATAAGGATCAAGGTTTTCAAATCATAAAGCGCTCATAATCATAATCGTGAAGTAAACATTATCAAAACATAATCTGAACCAATAACGTGAAATATAACAATTCATAAGACATGCAACAATGGGAAGACTCGTCATGATCGACACCATCATGGTAAAGCCTTTCTCATGATTCTACGTGACCGACAAGATCACCACTACCAATCGAATAAGGCCCTACACGGGCATCATAAACAAGTTAAAATGGATACACGGCCTCGCACGACCGTATAATTCAACTACAAGGAATACAATACACCCAAGCCTCTAAGAATAATGGGAGCAATATGCCTGACAAGGCTCCCGGCCTACCCATACTGTAAACAAAAAGGCAAGGGATAAACTCTCTAGCTATTTAGCTCCGATGACCGGAGCTGATGACTCCATATCCTGGCTTGAATCACGAGGTATCTGGGCCTCGCTTCATGGGTACCGCAGTAGGTAATGCAAGGCTCTAATGGGGCGTTAGTACTCGCTGGCACTGAGTATGTAAAGCAACAACCGAAAATATCCGAAACAACAATATAAATCGATGGAACTTAAATAGAAAGAAATAGATTGAAATTGATCAAAATATGAATCTAAGATCAAGCCAACTATAAGCCGGGAAGGAGTAGAGTCACACTGAATGTAACACTCTACCGTCGATCCACCTGAAGTCTAGCGTAACATGGCATAAATATAACATAACATAACATAGCATAGCACACATTAAAACCTTACCTCGCCCCCCATAAGCCGGGAGGAACAATTAACACGCAATCTATACCCCTACCTCGGTCATCCCATCTCCTATAATAACTATAAGCATCATGTCGATCCTCGGGAATGGCTTGCCTCGCCGAGCCCCCGATCTATAATCAGACTCGAGTCCTGAGGACTCAATCAACACCGCAGCGCACCCGCTCAACGGTGTATAAAAGCGACCAAGGACAAATATAGGTCCCATCCCATCTTCTGCCCCCTGGGACTGTACATTCACTCGTAGAGCGATGTATCTCGGCCTGCGGACGAGTCAAACAAACATAACTCCTGGGCGGCCAAGTGAATGCTAGGTAATCCAACTCTAAACTATGCTGTAAAGGGTCTCAACTAGTACAATAATCAAAGGTATACTACATGCCAAACTAGTGATACTTGTAAGAATATACTACGCTAAACTAATGGACATGCATGTTATTGAATACAAGCTAAGACTGATACTGGTATATATAATCTTTTTGTCATATCAGGCTTGTGGTCTAATGTCAACAAGATATAGTTTTTCTCACAAGAATCATGTATGTATAACTGAAGTTTCATAAAGTAATACATTTCATTATTTTTAACATGCTTTCTAAACTTCATTTAAGGCTACTATTCTATTTCAAATACCTTACAAGAACTTATATTTCTTTACTAAGTTTCAACTTAACACAATAATATCCTAACATACTTTACTAAATCACATACCGGCATGCCGTATCGTTTCCGGAACTTCCTACTAGAATGTATATCGTGCTAGTAAATTGCGCGTCACACATGAAATGATGTTACTAATATCCTACTAAAATTCATACTAAACATAATGTACGACTTCTGAAACATTCTACTGCACTTGAGCTATTTTACTATACCAAACTACTAGCTTGCCAAGAAACCGTTTTTATACTGCTATTTAATAACTCAAGCTAGTTTTGCCATTATTTCCGCTATTTCTCCTAACCGCATCCATATATATATATCAATGAGGACTAAATACATTAATATTCTGAAAGAAAATATCACTTTTAATATATATATAGCTCCAAACATTGACTTATCGAAAACAAACTAAAAACTCGCTATTTCTCGTAAGTCTAGAAGGGAGAAATTTTACTTTAGGGCTAGGAGTATATTAACACTAAGTTGGAGCACCTACTAATTTTAGCTTTCTCGTGAGTTACCCACGGTTTGTTTGTCAATTTCATGAAACTAAACCCGCAGTGAATGCTCCTTGCTGCTTAATACCACTACCCAAGGTTATACTAAGTTTGGACCGCGTATAACGGCGTAATCGTGTTGTTCCTCAAACCCTCGTGTCCTCTCGTTTTCCTCGGCCCTCTTTGGAAATTTGGCGAGATTATCACTTAAAACTGAAGTGAGGGGTTTATATACTTGGGACTCTGGACAGTGGGCCTCCGTGGCACGCAAGGGCCATATCGCGGGGCCCTCCTCCGTGAGACACCGAGCCATCGCGGAGGTTCGCCCTGGCCTCCCGCCATTTGGTTCAATGTGATGTTCGCCTGGAGCTCTCTTGGGCCTTTTCAGCATGTATGGCATTCAAAAACTCTTAACCAACATGCGAATAGGCCATCTACATGTCGGTAATTTATGGGTGTAACATTCTCCTTAAGAACATTCGTTCCTCGAATGTAAAACTTCTACTGCAAGTTCAACTTACTTAACTTATCTAGAAAATTTCGCAGTCTCCCCGTAATATGGACTATCTCTAAAACCCGAAATGCAGAGTCAATACAAGTACTCACACAATACTAATAGTCACTGGGTGCAATAGGCCAAAGCCAATCGCCTTCATTATACACGTAAATATAAGGCAATTTATAAAAAACAATACTAGCGTACCTGCTGATTAAGTCTGGAACAGCTGGGATATCTGACTTTCATGTCTTCCTCTCGCTTCCAAGTCTTCTCCTCTTGGTTCTTATTACGCCACAATACCTTAACAGAAACAACATCTTTAGTTCTCAACTCCGCGACCCTACCGTTTAGTATGGCTAATACTAGAAACCTTCATAAGTTAGCTCTTCAGAATTCCTGACATGCTGAATCTGGGACAACTTCGAGGGGTCCCCTATATACTTCCTCAAGATAGACACGTGGAAAACCTGGATGAACGTAATTCTTAGTTCTGGGGGCAAGTCCAACTCGTATGCCACGGCCTACTTCCGAACTGGGTAAGGCCCCCAACGAATCTCGACCGAGCTTACCTTCTTTGCCGACCTCATCACCCCTTTCATTGGAGATACTTCAAAAATACCCAAGCCATTCACATTAAATTCCACGTTTTTGCAGTGCCGCACACGTATACGATTTCTGCAACAGCGGCGCCGCAGGCGTTCTCCGTGCTTTACCTTTCCTCCTCACCGATGAATAATATCTGGCCCAAACTAACGGGCGATTCTCCTACTTCAAACTAGCCAACCGGCGATCTATATTTCCGTCCATACAATGACTCAAAGGCGCCATCTCGGATGGGGCTGAGTGCACCATGTTATATGTTCATCAACGTAAATGCTCATCCTAACCCAATTTCAAAGTCCAACACACATGCCCATAGCATATCCTCGAGCGCCCGAATAGTGTGTTCCGCCCGTCCATCTATCCGAGGGTGGAATGCTGGTGTTTAAATTAATTCAAGGTTTCCGTACCTCTCTGAAACGACCGCCAAAATCTAGCCGTAAATTCAGGCAGCTCCTCTATTAAAATAATAGATACTGGAACACCGTACCCAACTAGCTTCCGATATACAATTCGGCATAATCTTCTCAGAGCGAAATAAAATCTCATTCATGGAATTAAGGAGAGTTTTGAGCATGAGAGTGAAATAAAATCTCATTCATATCCCTTCATACCCGGTAAACCGAATCTACACTTTTCTTTGGAAGCCCAAGAGATTTGGAGAAGAATTTGGAGGATTTAAGGTTGATCTTCACAGAAAACCTGAACTTGCGTGCATGGGAGTTGAATGAATCAGAATAGTTAAACTCCCTTAAAACCCTATTTTCAATGCTTAAAATTACATAGTTTGTGCTAAGAGCTTATAGAATTTGCTAAATAATTTAATGAAATTAGCGTGAAAACTGATTCTCGCCAAATGTCACGACTTGTACAAAGAGTCGTACAACTTCTCCTACGACTCGTGGTATCCCCATAGCATCAAGGCCAAAATTCAATCCTATGAATATTTCATGAATCATACTATGAACCGTACCATCACCCACACAATCAATCATCCACAACCCCAAGGACTTACTACCACTCTTGACCACAAGTCGTACTCACATACTACAACTATAAAGACTCATGGTCTGGGAAACCAAAATCTCTGTGTTTAAACCGTGAGTCTTCCTATGACCCGTACTCACTAACCTACGATTCGTAGGTTTAGTCATACTAAGCAATTTTCAACTTTCCTACCATCACATTTCAAATTCCAATTTCCAGTCTTAGGAACTTTCAAAGTATTACAATAGGATTAGATGACAACTAAAGGACATCAACAAACTCATCATGAATAATTCAATAGAAAAAATTTCAATATATTTTGGATCAGTGGTATAAGAATCATGAATTGAATAACAAACCCAAATTTCTTTAAGCTCAACAATGAATTTCGGGCATGAGGAAGATTAGAATTTCTCACTTAGGATAGCCTTAGATTCCTAAAAAAATCACAAAAAATTTCTGTGACTCGCTTGAAGAATACTTAACTTAGAGAAGGAGAATCCCTAGTTTTCTTAAAGAACTTGAGAGCTTGAATCATTGAATTCTAATTGCAATGACGAGGACCGAGTGTTTAGGCTTTAGGAATACTTTAAGTTACCCTTTAGAAATTCCAAATGAATGGGTTTGGGTGTTAAAATTATAGAAAGTTATGAAACATCCTCGTAAAATCTTTGAATTCAAAGTGACGGCTGCAGTGATAGGTCGCCATCACTCGACATGGTCCATCAACCCGATGTCACCCTTAAGAAAAATGTGACCACGGAGGGATAGTGATGGCCAAAGTGATGGAACATCACTCACTCGGGACGGTCCATCATCCCTGCCAGCCACTCCTTAACAAAATAATTTCAATTCTTTGGGATTAAGGATGGCCAATACATTGCCACTCTTCTTGACATTCCTTACTCGGGCGTCAACCCAGCACCATATGCCTGTAAAAATTTGGGGCACATTAACATTTAAGATGATGGGCAGTCACCCGCTGACGTGTTGCCACTCAGGAAGCCAAATGCCCTCGTGCCCGGAAATGTTACTTCTTGTTACGAAAATCATCTTAGGAACTTTCGGTGTGTTACATTATCTCCTTCTTGAGATTATTCATCCTCAAATGAAAAATCGCACTCCTAATCTCAAACAATAGTTGCTCTACGTATAATATACTCAACTCATGCAACACACCATCACAATAAGCAACTTAACAACAATTGAATGGAATAGGAAACCAACATAAATGCTACAAGAGGAAACTATTACCTAACGATGACTCGGATTTGGAGGGAATAATTGGGGGATACTTGGACATCATGTCTCCAGCTTCATCTTCCTAAAGAGGCTCCTCAACATGTTGGATTCCTTCATAATAACTTCACCGAAGAAACTTCCTTATTCCTTAGGTGGGGACTTGCTTTCCTTTCTTACCAAAACCTCATTACACCCTCAGGTGAAACCCCGTATACACCCAATCATCAATTGCAAACTCTAAATCTCTCCTTTTAACATCAATATAAGACTTTCGGAGGCGTTGTGCTATCTTAAGCATTTCTTGAATGGTCTTAACTTTTTCATAGCTTTCTACATTAGGTCTATTCCTATCAACTCTTTCTTTGCCATCCTCGATGTGTCATGCCCCGCCTTGGGAGGCAGAGATCGCACCCGGTGCTCCTACTAGGACCCGAATCGCTAGGATCAAGCCGAGCCTAAGCACTTCGTTGCCCGTCGGCTCTAACTCTCCGGATTCAAGAAAACGGTATTTGTGCCATATAACGACTGTAATACAGCCTCTCCGCCGACTAGGCCTATAGCCACTCGTAAAGTAAACAACAAATTTCTAACCATAACAAGAGTAATGCATGAAGACCCATGCGGCCGACAAGGCCACCATGCCGTTTCAGTTATTCCTAAATCAAGAAAACAGGAGCACCCGCTACGTGAATGAAAAGGTCACCACTACCACCGAATATAAGGCCTCACACAAAGCCTATCATAAATGTTAAACGGATACACGTCTCACACGACCGTATAACTAACCACAAAGGGAATACACAATCTTCAAGCCTCTAAGAATACCGATAATATGGTTGGGACAGTGGCCCCGGCCTAGCCATATTGTACAACAAAATAAAAT
Organism: Datura stramonium; assembly: GCA_018107945.1. Classification (NCBI taxonomy): domain Eukaryota; kingdom Viridiplantae; phylum Streptophyta; class Magnoliopsida; order Solanales; family Solanaceae; genus Datura; species Datura stramonium. The sequence goes on from JACEIK010004771.1 coordinate 123,788, forward strand.
GGATAAACCCCATCTAGCTCCGCATGACTGAGCCGGCGATTCTCGCTGCCCGGCCGAATCGTAGGTATCGGCTCCGCATCTATGGGTACCTGCAGTAGTAATGCAAGCCGCTTAACGGGCGCCAGACATTGCATCGTATGTAAAGCAACAACCGAAAAATATCTAAAACAACAATACAACCGATGGAACCGAAATAGAAAGAAATAGATCAAATTGGATCAAAATATGAATCTAAGACTGTTCTCAACTATGCCGGAAGTAGGATCCATACTGAAATGTAACACTTACTTTCGATCCACGTATCTAGCGTAACATGGCATAAATATAACATAACATATCAACATAGCACATTACAAACCTTACCCGCCCCCCATAAGCCGGGAGGTACATTCAAAACGCACCATACCCCTACCCCTAGCCATCCCATCTCCCGTAATAACTATAAGCATCCCGTCGATCCCCTCGTACTCCCGGGCTCGCCGAGCCTCGACTATAATCACTCGAACTGAGGACTCGAATCACTCGGGCGTAACGCCGACGGGGGTGTATGGGTGCTTCTACCAAGGACAAATATGGGGAAACTGGCAGCCCATCTTCGTCCCCGGGGAATCACATTCCCATTCCGTAGAGCGATGTATCCTCGCCCTCGCGTGAGGAGTCGAGCACAAACGCATAACCCCGGGGCGTCATGAATGCGGGTAATCCAACCCCAAAACAATACAAAGGTCTCAACTAGTAATACTAATCGCGTATACCACATGCTAAAACTAGTGATAACAATATTGTATATACTACATGCCGAAACTAATGACAAGAAAGTTATGTATGTATTTAATACAAGCTAAGACTGACAATGGTATATATATAATCTTCGTCATACCGTACGAAGTCTAATGCCGAACAAGATATAGTTTTTCTGCTGGGAATCATGCTGTATAACTGAGTTTCATAGTAACATGATTTACTATTTCTAACATGCTTTCTAAACTTCATTTTAGGCAACCATTCTATTTCTGAAATACCTTACAGGAACTTATATTGCTTTACTATGTTTCGACTGAACACGATAATATCCTAACATACTTTACTAAATCACATACTGGGCATGCTGTACAGTTTATGGAACTTCCTATTAGAATGTATATCGTGCTAGTAAATTGCGTGCTACACATGACATGATGTTAGTAATATCCTACTAAAATTCATACTAAACATAATATGCGAATTCTGAAACATTCTACTGGCACTTGAACTATTTTACTATACTGAAACTACTAGCTTGCCGAAGAAACTAGCTTTACATACCTTCACTTCTGATTTCCCGACTAACTAGCGTAGCTCGGTCATTATTTCTGCAATTTCTCCCAACTTCATCCATATATATATCAATGAGGACTAAATACATTAATATTCTGAAAGAAAATATAATTTTTAATATATATATAGCCCAAACTTTGACTTATCAAAAAAGGGTCAAAAACTCGCTATTTCTCATAAGTCCAGAAGGGAGAAATTCTTACTTTAGGGCTAGGAGTATATTAACACTAATTTGGAGCAATTCCACTTACCTTAGCTCGGTAGCACGACGGTTCGCCGGCTGAATTTCACGAAACTAAACCCGCAGGAATGCTCCTTGCCGCTTAATACCTCACTACCCAAGGTTATACCGAGTTTTGACCGCGTATAATGGCGTAATCGAAAGGAAACTCCTCAAATCCTCGTGCCCTCTATTTTCCCTTGTCCTCTCTGGAAATTTTATGAGATTATCACTTAAAACCGAAGTGAGGGGTTTATATACTTGGGCCTGGACAGGGCCTCCGTGGCACGACGCCATCACAGAGGCCCTCCCTCCATGACACGGAGCCATTGCGGAGGGGTTCTGCCCCGACTCCTCCCGCGATGGTTCGATGTGATGTTCCTCCAGTCTTCCCTCAGGCCTTTGTCTAACATGTATGGCATCCAAAAACTCTTAACCAACATGCGAATAGGCCATATACATGTCGAGAATTTACGGGGTGTAACAGGATGAACCAATCGAAGATCTATATCTCTAACCAAGAGGGCTTCATAAGGAGCCATCTGGATACTAGAGTGATAATTGTTATTATAAGAAAACTCAATAAGAGGTAAATTGTCATTCCAATTTCCTTTGAA